>JAXGGA010000559.1:0-212199 GCA_038373865.1 Uloborus plumipes
ATGATACATGTGACAACCCATTTTAAAGAACACCAAAATTTGCAACACTTTCTTCGCGTTCTTTAGGACTAATAGTTTAGGAGATATGGTACGTCAACAATTTGTCCTTTTTTGCAAAAATTGAAAAAAAAAAAAAAATATGGTTCAATTATATTTTGGACCAAATGTCGACATAAATTCCTATTCTACAAGATAAAATATGGACATGTTCTTTTCATTTTTCATATAAGCCTTAAAAGATGTCTGTAGGTTCAATATTTCACTTACAATGGCGAAAAAACAAATATTCGTTTTTTTTTTTTTTTTTTTTGAGGAATGAGAAAAATCTTTTTAAATAAGAATAGGAGGGCACTGAACAACAAAAAATTAGTAAAATGGTATAAAAAGGGCACACACTGTATGAAAGTATTAATTTCATAATTTTAAAAATCCTTACAGGATATTTTAGCTCATAGTATCCTGAACTAAACTATCATGTAAGGATTTTTTAATCCGAATATTTATTGTTTCTTCGCGATTGTAAATGAAATATTGAACCTAGGCTTAAATGAAAAATGATTTAATCTACTGTAATTACATGCATATTTTTTGTCTTGTAGAATAAGAATTTATGTCGATATTTGGTCCAAAATATGATCGAAGCAATTTTTTTTTTCATTTTTCGCAAAAAAACACAAATTGTTGAAGTACAATATATCCTAAACTATTTATCCAACAGACCTTCACTTGCGCTTAAATTGTTGCAAATTTAGTGTTCTTTAAAATGGGTAGTCATTTGTATCATCAAAAGTTGCATAGTTTAGGAGTTATAAAGGAAAAACTAAAAATAGTCCGGAAATTTCGCAGTTTTTCTCGAGTGTTGAAGCGAACACAGGTTTTAGAAAACTGCAAACTTAGATTTACACTACCCTAAGTGACCGAAACAATGTATTAAAAAAATCACAACTACATCGCGATTTGCGATTTTAATGTTTAATATGACTGGACTATTATAGGTAATCCAACAGGATATAATGATTTTCAAGACATACACTGCGATGCAACGAAATGCTTTCAAATTTCTACTGCAGGTATACACAACATGGTCCCAAATACGTGTCTGGAGTTCTTAAAAATATAACTGGAACCAAATTTTGGACATTACAAAGTACATTTTTTTACATTGTTGCAAAAGTTTAGACAATAGTCAGATTTTATGCAAATATCCCTTGAAATGTGATTGGTGGAGGAAAGGCGGGACTTAATTATTCAATTATAAAGTGCAGAGATTGCTGAATAAATAATCAAGATCTCAAAAGCTCTGTAGTTCTCGTGTAAAGAAGATGAGAAAGTTTGGAAGCCGTACTTTGAAAATGAATCTACTTTATTAATTTTTTGTCTTTTAAATCGGCTCTAGTATGGTAGTACATTGTTTTTTACTTCGTGGAGAGCAAATTCAGATATGCGTATCGATCAAAAAATGTAAGAAAAATTATATTTATAAAAGATGAAGGAATTGAAAAAACGGCTCGAACTGACTATTCGCCTCTTAATCCTACAAAACTTCAACTTGGGTCAAAAATAACACGTGACAGCATAAGTAGATGAACAACTGAATCGAAATGCATAAAAAAACAAAGAATTGTGCTTTAGCCTTTTTGGACAGAGTGTCCCAAATAAGCCAGATTTTAATGGTAAAAGCAGCACAGCATATGATCATTGGATATTTCTCAAGTCCCGCGAAAAGAATTGTAATCCATCTAGGCCATCCCAGTTTTAATAATTTTTATCAAAGAAAGTACCATTCATTTTTTAGTCACGATGATACAAATGCTGCTTTTCACATACCTCTCTGGATAAGCGACTGAACACATCATTATCTCATTGAAAATTAAACGTTTACTAAGCGTTCGCTAAATGCCTGACCAAAGCCGCTGGTGTACACTGTACAGGCTTGGTCAGAAAGGGAAGGGGTGTGGTACCATATACTGAAGCTGAAGGTTATTGTGGAATATAATACTTAGTATATTAAAAAAAAAACATATGTTTCCTTTTATATAACAAAAGTCAAATTTGATAGTAAAAATTAGGGATGTACCGACAAGCAAATTGGCCTATTACCGATTTATCGAGAGCTGATTGAGGATAAGGATGATTATTTTTAATACTAACCAATTTCCCCATCCTTTTTTTTTGTTTCCTTTTAAAATTCCAATTTTAGAAACACATATACTTACTAATTTATTCCTAAGAGAAAATATATTTTTTTCCTTTTCCTAAAAAAATTAAAAATTTCATTCAATTAGAATTAATTTCCATATTATTGTTAATAAAATTACATTAAGAGTAAGAATCTGAGAGAGTGTCACGCCTGTGATTCATGACCTCTCAGATTTTTTCCAAAAAATTACCAAATGCTTATTACCTTATTGAAAGACCAAATCCAGAACGTTTTGCTCTAAATTTGAGTTGTTTAGTTTTTATGGATCCCTAAAGGTGAAGGTGCGGCATCAAAAATTAAGCGGATTTTCAAGACATGCAAGTTGCTGTGAGCCAAAACTCTTATCAGGAACTGTTTAACTCCAATTTTCTTTTTGTATATGGAATATAGAAGGTTAAAACTTTACAAAATGAATGTTCAATTTGAGGTAAGTTGTTGCCGTAAGGTCAGTGAAGTCCCTCAAAACAAGGCATTTTTGACGTTTTTTAGCGTTTTTGAGGTCCAAAAACAGCTTGTACATTTCAGTTGGCAGGGCAAAAGTAGTGTCGTTTGAAAAACCAGTGTAAGCACTTTAAAATAACGTATAAATAACCGAGGAAAGTTCAACGTGCTTTTAGTTGCGTGAGGCCGAAATACGAAAAATGTCATATTTTACCGGTATTCAAACGGTCATAACTTCCTCTGCCAACAACATATTGATTTTTTTTTTTTTTGCTAAGAAGACAAAGAATGTCATACTCTATTCTTTGTCTTAACAGAACAGTTGAGTACTTTGAGACGAAATGTGAAACATTTTTTTACAAAAAATGTATTTTTTTCTGTGTATTTTTTGTAAAAAAAAAAATTTTACATTTCGCCTCAAAGGACTCAACTGTTCTGTTAAGACAAAGAGTATAGAATGACATTGGTAAAAAAAATATTTCAATATGTTGTTGGCAGAGGAAGTTATGACCGTTTGAATATCGGTAAAATATGACATTTTTCATATTTCGGCCTTACGCAACTAAAAGCACGTTGAACTTTCCTCGGTTATTTATACATTATTTTAAAGTGCTTACACTAGTCTTTCAAACGACACTACTTTTGCCGTGCCAGCTGAAATGTACAAGTTGTTTTTGGACCTCAAAAACGCTAAAAAACGTCAAAAATGCCTTGTTTTGAGGGCCTTCTCTGACCATACGGCAACAACTTACTACTTATTTAACATTCATTTTGTAAAGTTTCAACCTTTTATATTCCATATACAAAAAGAAAATTGGAGTTAAACAATTCCTAGTAAGAGTTTTGGCTCACAGCAACTTCCATGTCTTGAAAATCCGCTTAATTTTTGATGCCGCACCTTCACCTTTAGGGATCCATAAAAACTAAACAACTCAACTTTAGAGCAAAACATTCTGGATTTGGTCTTTCAATAAGATAATAAACATTTGGTAATTTTTGGGAGAAAATCTGAAAGGTCATGAATCACCTCATAATGCTAGGCGTGAGTTTCTCAGATTCTTGCTCTTAACTCATGCCATAGTTAACACATAGTTAATTTTGTTAACTAGACATGAAAATGTAAAATATATAAATTGTGGGCGGCTGTGGTGAGCACTCTAACTTAGGAATGCTTTAAATTTAAATTTATTTTTCAATTTTTAGTAGCAATTTAATTCACGACTTTTATTTTTTATGAATATTAGAGTTATCTAAAAGCATTTTGCTAAGACGAAAAGTATTGAGACATGAATGTTGCAACATTGTGTATAGGTGTACATTTATTTAAAAAAGAAAAATTAAATTGTTAAAAAAAATTATATCAACTGTGAGGATTATTTTTTTCTGTTTAATTCTTCAAATTATTTTTGTTTTGCTTTTACTCACTACACTTTCATACTTAAAATTATATTTATGTTTGCAGAAAATTATTTATTTCTTGTCTATAATTATTCACCGTAGTTTCTTGTCCAAGCCTACAGTAATTTTATTTAAAACACATTTTCCCCGTAGATTAATCTGTAAAATTTGGCTGATTATGAATATAGTGAACAACTAAAGTTTTCGCATTCCGATTAAAAAGTTCAGGAACTTAAATATTCCTAATAGTGTAATATGAATATCAACTATGAAGGTTACCTTTTAATTTCCAGTCTGTTTTACGCACTCACTGTATGAAATATTCGTTTTGGTTTTGCTCTGTACACTTCCATACTGTTTTTGTTGTTACAGTCTAAGGACTGCAGAAAATTACATTTATTTACTCTTAATAAAGCTGTTCATCACAGTTTCCTTCACTTTTCTTTTATCGCTACCGCACACAAAATTGAGTTTTTACAACTTCAACGACAGAAAAACTTCCAAAGGACCCCTCTATCACTTTCGGTTGCTTAAGACAGATTAATATTGACTTTTTTTTGATAAAAATTCGGGGAATAAGTGCTCTGAGCTCTCCCTGCCTCTTTCCCTTAAAATTATCGAAAATTGCCTTGCTTGAAGTTAATTTTGCAAAATTCTCCTTGGGAAGGGCCTGGATTACCCCCTCTTTTCTTCCAACACCAAAGATTGAAAAAAAACCTGCGTTTTTTCTGTTTCAACTTCGAGAACTTTTCATGAGACATCCACTGATTCCGTTTTCCCTCCTACTTAAGTTTCGTTTTTTGCAACTTGCAACTTTTCGTATGTATCTGATTAAAAGCAATAAGTTGCATAAAAATAATTTTTCCGTTTTTAAATTATTTCTAGTTTCATAAATGTACCTTTTTGTTGCTGTTTTTTGTAAAAAATCTAACATACAAACTTGAAGGAAAATAAGCATAAGCGGCAGTTTCAAAGTGTTTGAGAAATGGTCCTTGGAAAATTGTAGATATGGTACTGGCTGTTACTAATATCAAACGGCTTTAATCTTCCGACTAAACTTGCGGCACAGACACACGTGGTGTGTGTGTGTGTGTGCGTTTATTTCATCTTTTAATTTCGCCGCTATTTTTTTGACTGAGGGCTTCGCCCTCCACAGATGCAAATGTTTAACTCCGCCCATACTTGCGACATTTAAAAAAATGATAACAAAGGTTTTTGTCTGTTAAACATATTATCTCGTTTAAGTATTAAATGTTTCTCTCTTTCGTAAGTATGTAAATAAAGCTATCTTTAATGATGCGACAAAAACCTATCCAAAGTTTCAAAAATTGAGTTGACAACGACCACTGACAAAATTAACAGAATATCATTATCGAAAGAATAGTACATGGGTAGGAAATCGTTTTAGAGTTAAGAGGCTTTTTTTCCCCGATGGGGTAAGTATTTTTTCGTTGAGACAAATTCAAGTACTTACATCGGTAACATTAATATAAAAAATTGAAGGTTATCTACTATGATACATTTATATATTGTGAAGCTAAAATATCGTACTTTGCATAGTAACAGAACACAGAATTCATCCTATTAAACAACACAAAGTAACTTTTTACAAATGACTAAAGGAAGCATAGTAATAAAATTTTACTTTCAGTTGGTTTAAGTTTTAAATTGAGTGCAAAAAATTAGAGAAACCCAAAGGTTTAATATTAGTGAGATTTTTAGGATTCTGGAAAGACACAAATTTACCCCATGTTTGGGTAATATTCAAAAGCTTTTAACTTCACCTAACTTTTGAGGATTTCGTGATTAAGCGTACTTGTACTTCATAAATTGAATTTTAGTTACTGTCAAATCTAAAAAAGATTGTCCTACAACTAATGCTTGTGTGGATTCGTTTATTTCTGCATTGAGTAGAATTGTAGAGGTGTGCTGATGTAATGATTAAACCCATCTGTGGCACTTTTTGATATGTGTGCGGAATTATTCAAATTTGTTTTGCCAATGTCAATAGTGTCGATAATCTTTGAAAAATATCAAGCTAAAAGCTAATACACCTTAGTTTTTCTGAACCACATGTTGCTTGGGAGCTGCAGGTTGCCGACCCTTGCAATAAACTTTTTTTAAAAAATTCAATATTTCTTCAAGAGCTAAGGTAAATTTAATAACATTTAGATGAGAACATCTTATGGCGATACGTTACACTAATTTAATAGTGCTTTCTGTAAAAGTTATCACCAATAAGATGGTTGCAGATTAATTTTACTAGATTTAACCAATTTCTTGGTGACACATTGAACTTTATTTTTAACATTGTTGTAACATACCGGGCAGGAAAAACTTGACTGTATGAAGCACAGAAAAAAAAAACTGGACAGTTTAAAGCTTGGATTTTCTCAGACGCTAACTCGTAAAATAGCAATTTCACACAAGTTCTTTTGTGATATTTACGATGCGCGTTCAAAACTAAAAGCGAGCCTGATTTCTCGTGTTCAAACGTCAATTTTCTGATATCAACTGCATTCCCTCTCAATGCCAAATTAGTTTAAATATACTTTTCAACAGTAAAAAAAAAAAAAAAAAAAATCTGAATGTAAAACTAAAATTTTATCTTAATATGAAAACAATATAAATTATTTCTTTCAAGCTGTTAATTAAAAGCCATGTTTCAGTCTATTCCAACTATTAATGTTTTCCCCCCCTTTTTTTCCATTGAAATATTCTTAAGCTTTTATCAGGGACAACAAACAAACTGTAGAACTGAACAACAAAATTTTTCTCCAAGCAAAAAACTTAGAGTCTGAATAAGTAAAAAATATACTGTATAATAATTAAGTGTATAAGAATGTTAGAGTATTTTTTACCATTATTTACAAAAAGGTTCATAAGTTGATGCGTATTTTATGAAAATTACAACCTTTATTCCCCAAAATATAAAGTTTGCCCCTTAATCGTTGCTAAATAAGCAGAAGAATTAATAAAAAAAACTAATATTAAAAGCTGTGAAAGAAAAAAGAAACAAAAAATACATCCCCATAATTATTTATATCAAAAATGAAAACGTTTCCAGCAAAATAGTGTAAAATAAAGAACTTTAAATTTACTGAATGATACTTCCCATTCAAGCATTCCCGTACCTTTGTTATTTTTAAGATTACAGAAAATTGTACATAAATTTTTATTCATTACTTTAATTATTTTTAAGGAAACAAATTGTGTCATTAATTTCTGTATTTCTCCCACAGGCACTTAACGCTAAAAAATAATTCAGTCGCTGTAAAAATGCCATAGATGAACTAACTTAAAGTATAATTTTGTAAGCTTGTTCTTCATCAAAAATCTTTTCCGTTGTAGTACTATATTGGAAAAAAAAATCTCTTGTTATATCAGGATTTACAGAGGATTCATACTTCCTCGTAAGATTTGATTTTTTTAAACTTTTAAAATTGAATAACAAATTCAAAAAAAAAAAAAAAAAGGTGTCTTGTCAAAGACAATCGAAATGAAAAATAGTTTGCTTTATTGGAATTATTCCCTCAAAAGTCGTTAACGAAATACAGGGGAGGAACACTCAGACAGATAAATATGCTGTTTCACCATCTCATAATACTGCTCTTTTAAGCTTTTTGTTTTCAAATATAAATTGAATTAGTCAATATTTTTCTAATTTAATTTTGTTTTAAATATTTTGTTTCTCCTCTCTCTCTCTTTTTCTAAAAGATACATTAAGCTCTTTCATGATTTTATTTATTTACTAGCTGCGTTTCCCGGAGTTGAATGGCCTAAATCTATTATTATTAATAGGCATATATATTCATTTTATCCCAATAGGGTTAGAAAAACATATAGGAATGCCTGAGCATAAAAGGACCTGTGAAAAATTTTCTAAGTTCCGACGTAAACCGTGGATTTGTATGAAGAAAACTCCCACGGGGTTTTCACCCCCAGACGCAGAGGGGCCTCTGTGCCAAATTTGGCGAAGATCCGGCTTAAACAATGAAGTTATATAAAAAACACACACATCCACACAAATAAACATCCATTTATATATATTTTTAAAGTTTTATTTATTATTTTTTAAAGGAAGGTAGGTTAAAAAATAACTCAAAAAGAATTTAATTCATGTTGAATTATGGAACAACCTTTTATCTATAATTATTATACTATTTAAAATTAAAATAAAACTTTTTTAGGGCGAAGAAAACTTTTAATTTCTTTCTTGCATTTTTCCATGCATGAACCAATAGAAAATGTGTTTACACTTTTTCCAAGTACTTATCTAAATACAGACTCACTGCTCTTAAAACTTATATGGTTCCCCAAGAGCTCATATTCACGTTAGAGAAATCAAACCTCAAATGGAAATTTAAGATGTCGGAATTCAATCCCTCGAACCTCCCCATTCTTCCGTCAATGACGTAAGCGAAGGTGATTACAAGCAGCTGCTTAGACGAATATTTTAGAGCTGAGAGAAATTTGTCGGCTGAGCTCTACAACTAGAGACCTGCAAATTTAGGGAAAATAGAGTGAATCACTTTTCTTGCAAATTTTTGCTCGAAAGAAGACAAAAGTACTTCTACGGAAATAAAATTTAGGTATGGTAGTTTAATAAAGCTTAAATTAGTTACGTACGGCTTAATTGGCAGTAATAAGTAATCGGTTGTAATTGGTCATTTTGCCAATTATTTGAAATCGGTCAACTTTTACCGATTATTCGATGGAAATTTTTAAACAAAATTACTTTTAGTGAGCCCAGAATTAGGAACTGCGTTGAAAGATTTCACAGACAAGAAATAAATGTAATTTTCAGTAACAAAAAGTAACATATCATGAGAAATTAATAATAATGTTATTGATCTAAAAATTATTAAATCATTCATTTTTAAAAATATTTATTGAATTAATGCATATGTTTTAATAAGTAGGACACTGCGATGTTTACTTATTTATGATACTAATATGTGTGTCATGGGTGAATTCGTATATCTTCCAGTACGGGAACGCTGATTGAATCCTGAGTCGTGATCAAATTTAATAAGAAAGAAAAAAAATTTCAAACAAAATAGAAAAAAAAAAAAAACAATATCAGAACGACTTTTTGATGCGTTCTAGCACCAAATCACTCTTTATGCGTGTCTGTCAATTCCACCAGTTCCCCCAAACGTAAAAGGGAATGCTATGGTTCAAACTTATTATTTATTTATTTTTTTGTGGTTATATTCAGCTACAACTGTTTATGCATAGAATTATATCATTATTATTTAAAACTTCTTTTAAAATCCCTAATATTTATCCTTTAATAAACATTTTAGTATCATTAAATATGTTTTGATTTTTTTTAATTTAATGAACTCCTGAAGCAATGCAGTACACCACCAGCTCGTTTATTCCATCCATGGATTGCAGTTTCGTGCTTATTATGCACTCATCGGCATGGAATAGGAACTAAACGAGCTGGAGGCAAAAATCCTCTTTTGAGCAAAGAGAGCCTACCAGTTTTTGTTGGCTCTCTTTGCTCTATAAGAGGATTTTTGCCTCCAGCTCGTTTAATTCCTATTCCATGCTGATGAGTGCATAATAAGCACGAAACTGCAGTCCATGGATGGAATAAACCAGCTGGTGGTGTATTGCATGTTTCTGCCTTAGCCCTAGCTTAGGGGCGGTTATAAGCACGAAACTGCAGTCCATGGATGGAATAAACCAGCTGGTGGTGTATTGCATGTTTCTGCCTTAGCCCTAGCTTAGGGGCGGTTACTTACTACTTTACATCCTAAAGCAATGTTTCTTAATTGCATTTTTCTACTTTATATTGATTTGCACATCTATCATGTACACAATGTTGCACACATCTCATGCATAAATACTCCTCCACTTTCTACATTTAGCATCGCCCTTTAAGATTGCTTTTTAATTTTCGTATGGTAAAAAGGCCTGCATTAAATAACTAAGAGTAAAAAAAGTCGATGCCGAACTCAAAGTGTCTATAAATAACGATAAACTCTCTGCTAGAATTGTTATGTCTAGTTAACAAAATATAGTTTTATTAACAATAATTAAAAAGAAAATTATGCTCAGCTAAAGTCTGCAGGCACCATTTTCTAGACCATGATGAGAAGGTCATTAATTTGGGGTCGCAATTTAACCCATTAATGCCTGACATTTTATTTTTCAACGATACTTTGTATACTGGTTACAAATAGTGTTTAATGGACAGGAAAAATAGTTAAAAAATTATCATGTAAAAAATAAATTTTTTATTTAAGAAAGAAAAATCGTCCCTAAAAAGGGACGCTAGGCACCAGAGGGTACATACTTTTTACCAAAATTTTTTTTCTGCCTACGATGTAATATTGAAAATGACAATTTATAAGAAGAAATAAAAGCAGGAATTAACATAAACTGGGAAGTAGATTCAGAGAACAAGGAAATATTGGTGTTGTTGAGTATGAAAGTCAGCAAAACATTTGTTCTGCAAACCTACGTATTGCATTTGCTGCATTCCGATAAGGTCTTTTACTTCAATGGACACATCTTACCTTATTATCTTCTTATCAGTCTTATTTAAAACAATATAACAACTAGCCCCATAATACCTAACTCAACTCTCTTGAGCTCAATGCATGTTGTACAGCAGCTTTTAAAATAAAAATGAAGAGCGGCTACCACCATTTTTTAGAGTGGATCAAAAACCGGTAGTTCCCGGTATTTGATGCATGGGATCTTTTTTTCTATGCAACGTTTGTATTGAGCAACCATATATATTTGGTTCATCAATTTCAATTACTTTCTTTTCGCTATTGGACAATCGCTTAGCCTTTACAATAGGATAAACTCCATGAAGATTCAATGCAATAGTTATGACACTGCTATTATTCCACCGAACCAACGTAATATTATTTTACCTGTCATCGACATTTATTCAAAACTTCCTCTCTTTTCTGTTTTGAACAACGTAACTTCAGTTCATGAGCATTTTTTAATCCGATTCTTGCACAAAACCTTGCTGAGACAAATAATCACGTACGAGCGCAAGAGAAGTAAATAAATTCTCACAGTAGAGATCAAAATTGGCATGCTCAGGGAATTCTGAAATTAAATCTGCAACCCCCCCCCCTTTCCCAAACAACAGACACATATGCATTCCTTGAATTCTTCATCAAGGTGAAATGCTAAGCTTCTGAAACAGCTTAGGGCTTCTCCCCCCCCCCCCAACAGTCAGACTAAACAATAATAAACACCTAAATGCATAATGGAAAAGTAATAAAATATAAGGAATAATTAATGTTTTAAAGAATTACATTTTTGAAATAGCTTTCTTTCAAAATTTACCTTGAGTACTTTTTGTAATTAAAAAAAAAGAAGAGAAAATATTTAAGAACATTGTATAATTAAGTTTAGATAAATTAATTAGTTTAATTTAATTAGATTTTGAAAATAAAATAAGTTTTAAAAATGACAATTATTATCTGTTTTTCAGTCTAAAAACATTTACTAACTTCTTTGATATAAATTATAGATTGTAAGCAAGAAATCAGCAACGGTTAAACAATGCTGCCTTTGGTGCCTAGCGTCCCTTTTTAGGGACGTTCTTAAATTACTATAAAATCCTAAAAAAATTTAAAATTTACAAAATTGCAAAAAAAGGTAAACTAAAACATTGATCAAAGTAGCACATATATCAAACACAAATAGATTTACTTGTTAATAACTTTAAAAACTTAGCTTTTTGTTCTTGAGATTGCGAACGATGTAATTTTTGATAAAGATCAAAATCAAATGGCTACAGATCACACTTTACAGCGGTTATGTGCTGCAATCTGTTAATACAGAATTGAAGCAATACCAAAGTAATAATTGAACACAATTATTTGGTTGAAATGTTCATTTTTGGAAAATTCAGACACACTTTTCGGACCGTCCCTAAAAAGGGACGCTAGGCATTAATGGGTTAAGACTTCGAAGTGGAGACATCATGTCTCTCAAATATTCCTGTATAGATAAGGACTTTGATGTGTGCAAAAAATGTACCACAGCGAAATCTTCTCCAGAGCACATTCTGACCAGCTTGGATCTGTCTATAGAAGATCTGAGAGACAGACCAGGTCTTGTCATTGGCTTTTTGAAGGTGAACGATTTGTTGGGCTTAATCTAGCTCAGCTAGATCCCGAGGATTTGAAAGAAGAAGAAAAGATAATAGTTTAAAGTACTAATATACTTTTTCAAAGTCTTTGTAAGACTTTTTCAAGTCTTACACTGTATATTATACTATTTTAGAGAAAAATTATGAAAAGTGAAGAAAAAAGTATCTCTCGCAAAAACAAGCGCACTGTTAACTAATTCTAAAGAGCCGAGATTGTAATTGAAAAAACAAAAAGTTGCTTTAAAAACTGTAGTATTAAAATTCAGTAAATTTATAGAATAAACTATCACCCGACTAATCAGAATCGACCTATCATCTTCTACCCATCAATTGGTAATCGGCCAATTAGCTTAAAGATACATCTCTCGTTTCCATAAAGCCTTACATTTCTCGAAAATAGCGAAAAGCATTAACTTGTTGAAACTTCCTCGAAGCAGCATGAAAAAAACTGAAATGTAGTTACCTATTTGTAGAATTTACTCCACAAATTCGGATAACGTATACTTTTCTACTTCAACATCCTGCCATTCTCGTGAAAAGGAGATATGTTCCAGTCTCATTTTCAGCACGATCCTGTAGAGTTGAGCTCGAATATCTCTTTGAGTTTTAAGTACAAATCTTTAAACCTTTTTGTGTTGGAGCTAGATTTAAATGGAGAATATTTCCCTAGATTTAAGTTAAGAACCTATTAATTCTAAATCAACAAATAAAATTTAAATTAAAAATTTGAGAGATGAAATAGGCGATATATACCACATATTTCTTCTCTCAAAATTTTAATTTAACTTTTATTTGCAGCTTTAGACCTAATCAGCATATAAAGATATAATTAGATGAACTGAAATTTTTGACTGTTATCCTCAAACAATCATATATTTATTTTATCTCATACTTTTTAGTGCAAATCAAGCTGATATAGACATAGTCTTTAAACTTAAAAAGCTTTTTTTATGTTTTTATTTTTACACATTGCGATTTTCTAGAGAATTTACGATGTTCTTGTGTTAAGTCTGTGAGAACCACTGTAATGATCTCTGACGTACAAACGTCATGCATACAAACACTCTTGTTGACAAAACAGAGACGTTATCTTTTGTAATCCGTCTGTTACATAAGGCACTGAAAAAATTCCTATTGGTATGAAGAACTTACATTTGTGAATGGAAGCATCAATAAATAGATAATTGCTTTATTTTAATAATCATTATGTTTAACAACTCCATCCCACCTTAATGTCCTTGAAAAAGACGAAAACAGAAATCGTGCACTTGAAAAAAAGTCTGCAAATAATATGTATTTACAGCAAGGCTTACAAAAGTCAGTTTCTGTCCACAAACTAAGCTTCAACCTTTCGAGCTGCAAGGTAGTTATCATGACCGTCAAAACATTTTTCTTTGCCGTCCTTGAACGTAAAATTATGGTTATTCGTTTAACGATACATTTTTTTTCTTGGAAAGTGCTAACAACTCAACTATTGACATCACGTATGCCAAAGACTCGCCTTTAGCTTAAAATAGAATATGTGATCGCATGTTTACGGTAGTGAAAAGGGATATTAATTTATTGAGACATTATTTTTCTTTCCTTTTTTCTCTTGAAAACATAAGGTTAATGGCTAGTTATGAGCATGCTTAAGGCTTTTTTTTATATAATTTGGATACAAATGTTTCAGTTCTAGTTCAAGGAAAATACTAATTCCAACGATGTTAGAGCCTCTCATTTAACAGAAACTCCCAAAAAGAGGACACCTCTATAGTTAGAGGATATTATTCTGAACTCCAGTTTATTAACATATGATTCACTCTGAATAGCGGATACTCCGAATAACGGACAGTTATTTTAACCAAAAAAGTTTGTTTCTTGAGTGCTTTGACCAAATTATCTGTTAGCTTACCCTGCATAAAGTGGATATGTTTGGGTAATGTTCTCCAAACACATGTAAAATCTCATTATATTATGGTTTTCAAAAAAAAAAAAAAATAATAATAACAGTCATGCATAATATCGTCGGCACCATGCTAAAGTAACGAATGTGAAAAATCGCGTTTTTCAAGTTCAATGGTTTCCCGTAGTACTAAAAAAGGGCTACCTACTGGCAAAATGATGAATCTGTTAGATGGTCGTAAGCCAATGTCATTTTTACGAATATGCAGCTTTGCCCGAAAAAGTTATGCTATACTAACGAATATGATATTCGACAGTTTACATAGTTAAACAAATTATAAAAAATCCCAAACGTTATAATCTGAACTAGTGAAAATGCCAGTTTCGTTAGTTTTCATTACCACTAAGACAGTTGAATGCGCATATTAAACCATTGTAATGTTTCAAATATGACACATTCGATAGTATACGTTGTAATTTTGTCTTTGCATAACTATTCATGAAAACGAATGTGTCATATTTGCTACTTAGAAACAATCTCGATAATTAAATCAAAAGTTAAAAGATGAATGGAATTTTTCTTTGCAACTAAAATTAACGTTTTGTTTTGTTGCCATTTTACGTCCTTTAACTTCTTTGTTTGTTTCGTTTTTCTCCTCCTTAATCATTTTTTTCTGGATTTTTTTCATCTTTAATAAATATCGTCTGCTTAGTTATCACAGTTATTTGGGTTAAAAAAAAGTAAATAAATAAAAATAAAATAAAAAGAATGGATTAAAAATAATTATTTGTATTTTTTAAAAATCGTCTGTTTCTTCGTTAATTCTTAATAGCTGTTGTGAAACTGTGTAGTTACTTGTTTCTTCAGTATAGTTCTTCATACCGTATGAGAATGGCAGAACGAAGGAAGTTTTTATATTCTCTAAGAGAAGCCGTTTTAAATAAACAATCAGGTAAGTGTCATTCATTTCTTCATAATTACCTTACATAAACAGTTTATTAATGAAAATAGCCTACTTTTATTCGGAAATTTGTAGAAGTGTCGTCAGTTTTAATTTCAATACGTTCATTTTTAGATAAGTGTGAACCTTCCGCCGCTAAAAGTACGTTGTCAGGAGAAACTCTTTCAACTTTTTCAGCCGTTGAAGCGTTTAACTTATAGCAGTTTTGTAACCCAAATGTAAAGTATCGAAAATGAATGCCATGAAACTTCATTGCAAACTATCGAATATTCTCTAAAATTTCATATTCGATACTTTACCTTCAATTCACTGACTTTCGACCAAAAATGTCCATTTTGGTAAAGTAGCGAATATTTTTAAACAATTATTATTGATAACTTTACAAATAATCAAAATTGAAATGACACCTTCGAACGATAGTTTTACACTTAAAGATATCTATAAAAATTTAAAATTTAAAATAACCAAACGCGTCAGGTGGGAAAAAAATTATATTCAGTGTTTTGACTCTCCTGAAAAGTGCCATTTTTCACATTCGTAAGTTTAGCATGGTGCCGACGATATGATGTTTAGAAGTTATTTTGATAGTTTTTAAATTTTAATTTATGAACCAACTAATACTGTAGTTCAAATTAATCATTCGTCACTCCTTCATTCTGTACCTGCACAAGATTTCAACTTTTAGAAGCAATTTTTGCAATATTAAAGCATGATGTGAAAGGTATTTTACTTCATCACTCTCTCATCGCTCCCGACTGAATACAGTTAAATATTAAAATTTTAATTTCACTGTTGATTTATAAGTATTTAAGTATAGTTAAAATTCACAAAGTCTAATCCCTATCCAGATGTTGGTTTAAAAAGAAATAACTATCATGTTATAATTCATCACGCCTTCATAATGACTTCGTCATATTTCTCACAAGCGAGGGAGTAGTATAACTTAAAGAGACAGATAAATTTAGGCTATTTTATTACGGGATTAAAATTAAATTATTTTCGTTGTAAAATAAGTGCTAATCAATAGAATTTATGTTTTACAAACAAAACAAATTAATTTTTTTAACATCACTAAATAATGAGCATTATACTGTATAAACAAAGAAGAAGAAAATGGTAGAAAATAAATGTCATGGGCAATAATTTGCCTACTGTAGTTGTAAGTCATAGAAAACTAAATCATGTCTTTTTAACAAAGCTGATAGAATAAGTTTTCAGGACTCTTATTTGTCATGTTTAGAGATACTAACCCATTTATAAATAATTGTCTTTTCTCTTCTACAAATTGCTTTGCGAAACCTTTCAAAAAATTTTCCTTTTCGCATTGCAATTAATTTCCATCTTCAAATCAGTTTTGAGGTGCGTTTTTTCACTGCAGTTGCCAGGTGAAAGTAGTACCGTTAGTTCAATCCGAGTGTACCATCAAAAACGGCATTTAAAAGGATTAGTATTGAAAGGATAAATTGATGTTGTGGAATATGGGAAGGAAAAGTAAATACACTTAACCTGCCCCAAAATTTTCAAAGTTGGAAAAATTTCAAAACTTTTTAAGACAAAGATGAAAGTAGAAAAATTTAGATCAAATATGAATGTTACAAGTTTTATTTCTCGAAGTACAATTTTTTAAACACTTTTTTTTCCCGTGGATAAAACCATTGAAGGACCTGTGAATGGAACTGATGCCGAGCAAATGAATCACTTTTCGAAACAAATACAGAACTCTTAAGTAAAAAGCTTCATTTTTCTTTTTCCCGCTTGATGTTCGGAGACGTTGAGAAAGATGCAACAATTTCAATATTTATATTATGAAACAGATTTTCAACGTTAAAAGAAATTGTTAAATTTGTTGAATGACTATTTTATTTACTTAAGTTTACTTAATACCAGATGTAGGTTTTCTTTATTTAATGAAACCCAAAATTATTAGTTTAAGCCATTCCGCCGTCACCTGTGGAACAAATCAGACTCAATAATTCACCAATACTTCGCTACAAATTCTAGTAATTTAACTGAACAAGAGTAAACACATTTTTGAATGTTTACATTTGATGCAAAGATACTCTTGACTCAGTTATATTTTTGTCGAATGTTTTTGTTAGTTAAAATTTAATCTATTTGCATTCCTCACGTGCAGGACATGCAAAGTCACCCTGTCGTATAACTGGTTTTATGTATCAGCTAATTTTCTGCTCCATTAACCCATTAATGCCTAGCGTCCTTTTTTAGGGACGGCCCAAAAAAGGGTCTGAATTTCCCCAAAATGAACATTTCAACCAAATAATAGTGTTCAATGAGTACCTTGGTATTTTTTCAATTCGTTATTAACAGATTGCAGCACATAACCCTTGTAAAGTGTGTTCTATAGCAGTTTTAATATGATCTTTATCAAAAATCACATCGTTCACAATCTCAAGAAAAAAAGCTAAGTTTTCAAAGTTATTCCCAGCTTCCCAGTTTATGTTAATTGCTCATTTTATTTCTTCTTATAAAATGGCTTTTTAAATATTATATCGTAGGCTGAAAAAAATTTTAGTAAAAAAAGTATGTACCCTCTGGGGTCTATCGTTACTTTTAAGGGACGAATTTTCTTTCCTTAAAAAAAAAATTAGTTTTTGCATAATACTTTTTTTATTATATTTCCTGTCCATTAAACACTGTTTGTAACCAGTATACAAAATATCTTTGGAAACAAAAATGTCAGCCATTAATGGGTAAATTTAGCAATGACAAAATAAATTGTAGATTTTGATTACTAAGGCTCCAATGTAAATGAAACATATTTCATTTGCTGAGAAATTATAATTTAAACCAGCGGTGGCCAACCCGCGGCACGCGTGCCACAATGTGGCACGACAGAGCAGTAACAGTGGCACGCGAAGACTTTTTGAAAAAATTCCAAAATTGAGGGGAAAATGTCAATCTCAAACATATTGATAAAATCTAATCTGATAAATATAATGATATTATGACGATTAAGTGTCAGGAGGCTGGCTTACAAATTGTCTTAACTACAGTACTGCTAAGTACATAGCGTTATCTTCGGACATCCAACGAAAGCTGTGACACTACAGACAATGCGTTGTAAAGCATATTTGTGCTTGACACAAATGAAACTTTTGATGCTGCAGAATGGATTCTTGATCTGCAATAGTTTCAGCTACGGGTGATAAAACTTTAAAAAAAAAGTTAACTCTGCAAGTAAAATTAAAAAACCAGATTGAACAAAATTCAGTGTGGTTGCACAAATGAAGGTCCTGAAATTGTTTTTGTTACATTACTTGAAATTATTTTGGGAAAAAAACTTCAAAAGTATCATCGAATTATTTATCACAAACTCCTTGCCAAAGAACGAGACTTTTTCTCTGCTAGTGACCCTGTAGAGTTCATTGTATTAGCAAACTACGAATTAGAGCTCTGAATGTTTTGTGAACTTCTCCCAGGAGAAAGAAGAGAGCATGGCAAGTTACTTCTTCATTGAAATGTGCATGTGCAATAGCTGTCCAAAGAAAAAATAATCATAAGATTTTAACATTTTAGGGAGTGTGTTTTTTAAAATGTTTGGAAGGCAAGCAATGAGGACTTGCTACTTAGGAATGAGGAATAGCAAATGAATTAAGCTATGTCATCT
This sequence comes from Uloborus plumipes, assembly GCA_038373865.1. Lineage (NCBI taxonomy): Eukaryota > Metazoa > Arthropoda > Arachnida > Araneae > Uloboridae > Uloborus > Uloborus plumipes. The sequence goes on from JAXGGA010000559.1 coordinate 18,651, forward strand.
CTTATAATCCGGCGTTTAAGTAATTTAAATTTAAGATAGTACAAAAAAAAAATTCCTAAACCAGTATTGGCCATCTACACTCTTTTATGATGAAACTTCCGTTTCCTTCTCTCTACTTTGGAGAAAAAATGATTAAAACATTAAATTTAATACTGAAAGTATCAACCCAAATCTAATAATTTTACACCTATTTCAAGTGTTAGGTTTGATGATTTTCAGGATCACAAAAAAAAAAAAAAATGCTGATCTTTTCAAATTGTTTGTCTATTTCTCTGCAAGGCACTAATTGTTATCCTTGTGAAATCCAAATCGGAATTACTGAACTTTTGCATTGGTAATCAAATATAAAAGCTTACTTAAGCAGAAAGTCATACCCGTTATATAGAAATTTGGAAATTTGTACCAACAAAGTTTTTTTACATTTACACACTTTAGCCGTCTGATGCTGTTGTAAATTTGGTTCAAAATAATATATAAAAAGTTTCTAAACAATTTTTTTTTGTTCTGAATGTAGTAAAATCTAAATACCGTTGAATATTAATTGTTAGCACTTAAAACACTCAAACTTCTTCGGATTCTCAAGAACTAATCCAAAAATTAAAGACTTGGTCAAAATGATACAGACTCATAAACCACATTAAGTACAAACTGTTTAATTTTTAGAATAGAATGTTTGATGTTATTTGTTTCTTTTTTAAGCATAAGCCAACTGACAGAACTTAAAAAATGTTTATTAACGATAACTCTTAAGTTTGGACTTGTTTTATCTTTATGATCATTTAGATTTCATTTGCTCAGATTTACGAGAAAAAATGTTTCATCTGAGTAAGAATTACACAGTCAGTCAACCTAAAATCTATGTTTAACTTTTTCAAAATTTGCAGGAAAATTTTTTTTTTGCAAAAAATTTTTGTTGGAAAAATACAATGTGGCACGCTGAGCTTTTTTTCTCCAGATTGTGGCACTCTCCCTAAAAAGGTTGGCCACCCCTGATTTAAACCTTTAAAAAAAATGGTATTGAATAACAAGTAAATATTTTTTCCCGCACGTGAGGGTTCATATATTTCATTAAAAAATAGTAAGTAATAACAAAATTTTTTTTGTAAGGAATCACACAGATGTGGGCGATTTCCTAAGCAACAACATTTTGTTCATCACCTTTTTATGTTATTATTTTTAATGAAATGTATGAAGCGTCACGTGCGGGACAAAATTACTGTTTTCCGTGGAATAGCCCTAATACTGCGGCATTTTTTTATTTAACGTTAACTAAATCTAGCTCATTTTTTATCATAAATCCTAAATACTAATTTCGGGTAAGAATAGCCAAAAAATTAATTTTATAGCCCAAAACTAAAATTATTACTTTTGATTGACTAGTTGTGGGAAGAGCACCTTGAATTTAAAGGATCTTAAATATCTTAATTGATTGCAAAAATATACCTATCTAAAAGAAAAAAAGTAAAAAAAAAAAAAAAAAACAGGGTACGTAGGGGCATGTGGGGCAAAGTGAAATAGTTAAGATAGCTGACCTATTTCAAAATGAACACATTGAAATTTTTTCTGAAAATTACAAAACATAAAGAATGAATGATGTATTTTGTGAGACAACTTGCGTTGAAATATTGTTTTTCATTTTTGGCAGTTATTTTGTATCTTCAAAAAAATGTGAAATTATTTGAAGATCCAAAAAATTTTGGGCGAAGTGAAAAATTCAATATTTTTACATTGAAAAAAATTCTATTTAAGGATTAACAGTAATTTTCATCAAATAGATGTGTAAATAAATGAATAAATGACTTATTAATGAAAAATAGACGAATAAATATATAAACAAATGAATGAACTCATTGCATGAGAAATAGAAATGTGTGAATAAAATAGAGAAAAAATAAGAAAATAAATGAACGAATGAATAAATAAGTGAATTTATAAGTAAAAGAATGTAATTTCATTAATAAAGAAATACATACGTGATTAAAAAAATATATTTATTAGTAAACGAAATGAACTATTTCACTTTGCCCCATCCGCTTTGCCCCGCGGGTACTTGACATACTTACATTGAACATTTAAAATCACAAATTGCTTAATATAAACTAAATAAGTACTGCACTGGACACCAGTGTATCTCAATTAATACTTAAAATGATAATTTTCAATTTTTTAAATTTTATAATAACGAAAAATATTTTTGAAAAACCTTGAATATTACGATAAGTGTATCAAATTTTGAAAATGACTTGTATAATTTTTTTTCGTTGATCTTTAGATCTATCTATTTGTTGACAGGAATTAACTGTATGTCTGGAAACTTTGTTAAAATATTGCTAGATAGGTTGTGCTGCAAACTGAAAAAATATTTCGCCATTTCACTTTGCCCCACATTCCCCTACTTAAAAAATTGCGATCTGATTAAAAAAGAAAGCAATGCCAAGTCCTTAAAACAGAAACCCTTCAAAAACATAAATGCATAAAAAAATCACGATGTGTGACTGAGAAGCATTAAGATGTTAACGTATTAAATCACACTGCAAATGTAAAAAAAACAACCAAAAAAAACCTTTTTTTGGATAAAATGTGGTGGAAATGTTTTTGACAGATGTTATTTTGAGAACCCACTGATAGTGTTACAAAAATATCAATTACAGCCCTAGCAGCATCATCTCATCGGCCGATGATCGGCCATTCATCGAAACCCGATGAAATTCTCATCGGCCGAGCAGAATCCGAGCAGCAAAATCCGATGAGAATACGATGAGATTTGGAGCAATTTACGAGCAGAACAGTCCCGTGCCGAGGAATTTCATCGGGAAACTTGATCGGAAGGATATCGTTTTCCGATCGAATATAGCTCATCTTATTTTCATCGGGAAAGTTGATCGGAAGGATATCGCTTTCCGATGAAAAGTAGCTCATCGAAAACCGTGCTCGGATACTGATCGGAACGATACCATCGTGCGCTACAGGATCAGTTTACGAGGAGTTTGTTGATCGGCCGAGCAAAATCCGATGAGTTGATGCTACTTGGAAGACTTGATATTACCGACACAAGACTACAAATTACAGGTTGACTGTCATTTACAATATTCTTTGAATGCTTTATTCCCCACAACTAGTCATTTACCCTGTTCTTTGAAAGCAAATTTTAACAAACCATATTTTAACATGCTTTCGCAGTTTCTTGCTTTTTTTTTTGCTATGACATTCATGCACTTCATTCATGCTTATCCCCCACACTGCAAAAATGAACTGTTGTTTTTACAGTATAATACTGGCAGCCGAGGTTCCAGTTTGAAACTGTAAAATGCACTGTAATAAACTGTCAAATTACCAATTTTACAGTTTATTACTGTAAAATTAGCAATTTTACACTTTAGTACTGTAAAAGTAGCAATTTTACTGTTTATCACTGTAAAATTAGCAATTTTACTGTTTATCACTGTAAAATTAGTAATTTTATTGTTTATCACTGTGAAATTAGCAATTTTTACAGTTTATTACCATAAAATTAGCTCTATTATACTGCAAAAACAACATTCAGTTTTTACAGTGCATGTTTATTGTATGCAGCATGAGTGAAGAAATATAAAACTAGCTGGAGTAGAAGCCTTTTTTGTCCCAGAAACACAATCAGTTAACAAACCTATGGCTACTCTTTCAGTTTTTGCATAACTCAGCTCTAAACTTTGAAAAATGAGTGTTTTTCGGCGTTAAGAAAAAAGGCCAATTACTTGTTTTAAAATAGGTATTGCTATTATTTGTAGCACTATTATATCCCAACTTCCTAACTAGCTGAAATGGCATCTAAAGATGGTTATACAGTTGAAACCAAATTGAAAATGAATTCTCGAAAATACTCAGTATACGTCAAAAACCATCTTTTTTTATTTGTCCAGGCGACGTTTTTTTTTTTTTTTTGTTATAGCTCTTTATTCCGTTCGGTTCCAACATGGTAAGCAATTTATGTACTTCTTGTCGTTTTAGTTGCTGTAAAACTGAAAAGTAATGTATCTTAAGTCTGATGTAAAGTAATATATCTTGTCATATCAAGTTTATAATGTAAGAGAACATTTTGAAATGGATAATAGACCTAATCTAAAAAAAAAAAAAAAAAATACTTGTTCAGCTGCGCCCTCTCGCTCGATGTCGTGAATGTCATCAAAAATTTCCAGACCAGCACCGAGGGGCTTTAATGTACCAAGATTTTTAGGAAGTGACATTCTGCTAAAGAGGCTTCTGATTTGTGAAAAAGTTGAGTTTTTGATGACATTCACAACATAGACCAAGAGGGCACAGCTGAACCAGGAGGGCACAGCTGAACCAAGAGGGCACAGCTGAACAGAAGTTTTTTTTTTTGGATTATGTTTATTGTCCATTTCAAAATATTCTTTTAGCATTATAAACTTAATATGACAGGATATATTGTTTTATATAAGACTTAAGATACATTGCTTTCCTGTTTTACAGCAACTAGAACGACAAGAAGTACATAAATTGCTTACCATGTTGGAACCGAACGGAATAAAGAGCTATAACAAAAAAAACGTCGCCTGGACAAATAAAAAAAGATGGTTTTTGACGTATACTGAATATTTTCGAGAATTCATTTTCAATTTGGTTTCAACTGTATAACCATCTTTAGATGCCATTTCAGCTAGTTAGGAAGTTGGGATATAATAGTACTACAAATAATAGCAATACCTATTTTAAAACAGGTAATTGGCCTTTTTTCTTAACGCCAAAAAACACTCATTTTGCAAAGTTTAGAGCCGAATTATGCAAAAACTGAAAGAGTAGCCATAGGTTTGTTAACTGATTGTATTTCTGGGACAAAAAAGGCTTCTACTCCAGCTAGTTTTATATTTCTTCACTCATGCTGCAAGAAGATAATGACCCTCAAAGTCAGGTAATTTTGCAATTTCTTCAATTTCAGAGTCAAATATTTCAATGTGCAAAATATCAACAACACATATCTTCATGTTTTTGGATAGTGCTCTTTAGTGGGTATTTACTGATATATAACACTACAGTGTTTCACTGTTTCCACTATAAGATTTGGTCGGTCAAAGTTGCATAAAAAAACTTTTTTTCGTACAACTTTGAGTGACCTCTGACCTTTGCGGTAAGAGTCGTCCACAAATATTTCGGTACTTACAGTTAGTGGGGGTATTGTAGAACACAAAATAATTGTCAGTTCCACGGTTCACTGCTAAAGCAAAAAGTATTGGCTTATCTAAGTTGGCATGTTTTTACAGAAAAAAAGAACAAAGTCCAACTTTGACCACCCAAAACGGAAAGAAAAAAATTTTTTTTGCAAAAATAAAAAAACACGTGTTTAATGATTTTAAATAAAGATTATATTCTGAAATTTTCAGCAAAATCAAAAATGTCGAGTTTTTTGACTGCCTGATTCTTAAAAAAAACGGCTCCTAAGATGAAACACTTAGATAAGTAGATAATAAAGATGAAATCGCTAGTTGAAATCTAAAACGGAAGAAAAGAACTATTTTGACAAAAGTGGACTTTGAACTAACACAATGCAGACAATGAATTAGTTCTGATATTGTTGAGCGATCTCATCGTTGGTATTTCTAATATTTAGTTTGTCTTTATAGTTAGCTAGAGGTAAGTAGCTTCAATCGTGCTTTTTCATCATGAATAGTTTATTGATACGTTTTAAGTGAATTATTTTTCTTGGAATGTACTTTCTTGAGCTTATTTTAAGATATATTTGAAACATTAATGTTATGTAGTGTATATGGAGAAACAGGTAAAAATGGATAATTTCCTTTTTCAAATTTTACTTAGTTAATTACAAATTACTTTCATTTTCAAAATTTTCAGAGTTTTGATTTTTATTAACAGCTATAAGAAGTTTACTGAGACGAGATAAAATAATATTTGATGTCAATTATTTCGATTCGAAAACAAAGATTTACAAAAAAAAAAAAAAAAAAAAAAAAACGTTAGAAAAATGCGGTGTAAATGTAAACAGGTTTTTAAAAAAAACATAAAATATAATTTCAAGTATTTTAAAAAAACATACAATAATTTTCAAAATTTTAAATAGCTTGTAATTGAAAATAAATATCTGCAAGAATCGCAAACTTAATTGACTCTTTCAGCGCTGGCACAATCTAAGTGCGCCCTTGCCCACATTTGGCATATGATACGTTTAAACAGTTTTTCGTGTCACCAGATAACTTTTTATACACAAAATACGCAACATTCATGACTGAGTGGTTTATCCTAATCGTTTATGTCCAGATTTTCATCATCGATGCTCAAAAACCGAGAGTCATATTAGTTTGAAGAGGGATGATGAATATAACATCAATTCTCTCTCTGTCTCTCTCGTAACTCGAATGCTCTTTCTCGGAGGCCTTTGGTCATCCCTCTACTATTCTATTACCTAAAGAAATCTCAAAACATCTTTTAGAAAGTTCTTTTTTCCAACACTGGGTCAACTGATCCAATCTGATCCCAACATCCAATAAATTATTGTATCCAGTGGTGTGATTTAAACGGAAAGCGGATGCATCACTTGACATCACTTTCATTTCTAAGATAGCTCGTGCAACGCCGGGCCACGCAGCTTGTGAGGTATAAAAATACAAAATTAACCCATTAATGCCTGACTTTTTTCCCAAAGATATTTTGTATACTGGTTACAAACAGTGTTTAATGGACAGGAAAAATAATAAAAAATATTATGTAAAAAATAATTTTTTTATTAAGGAAAGAAAAATCATCCTTTAAAAGTTACGATAGACCCCAGAGGGTACATACTTTTTTTACTAAAATTTTTTTCTACCTACGATATAATATTCAAGAAGACATTTTATAAGAAAAAATAAAATCAGCAATTAACATAAACTGGGAAGCTGGGAATAACTTCGAAAACTTATCTTTTTTTCTTGAGATTGTGAACGATGTCATTTTTATAAAGATCATATTAAAACTGCTACAGAACACACTTTACAATGGTTATGTGCTGCAATCTGTTAATAACGAATTGAAACAATACCAAGGTACTAATTGAACACTATTATTTGGTTGAAATGTTCATTTTGGGGAAATTCAGACCCTTTTTTGGACCGTCCCTAAAAAAGGACGCTAGGCATTAATGAGTTAATGCTTCACCAATATAACTACGGAACACTCTAAAATAAATAAATGATTATATATATATATATATATATATATATATATATATATATATATATATATATATATATATATATATATATATATATATATATATATAATATATATATATATATATATATATATATATATATATATATATATATATATATATATATACATACGGCTGCTATTTTAATTTGACTTAAATCTATTTACTGTCACTAATGAGAAGTCTCTTTGCTTGTCTCCTCTTTGTTATATTTTTAATAGCTACTTGGTGGAATCTTTCACGGAGGCACAGAAAGAAAAGTAAAGTGCGAAAATATCTGCATAAAGCTCAATCAAAAATTGATAATTATGAAAATTAACTACAACAGATTATCTCAAGACTATTTTGTCATTTAGTATCTCTTTTGATAATGCTTTGCTATCTTTGCAATCAACATGCCGCTGCACTTCGGCCATTGTTTTAAATACGCAAGTTTTTGAAACTAAATTCCTAATTTCATACCTGAAGTTGACTTAGTGCAGGCGAAATAATTTATCGCTTTCTGGTGGAACGTGTAGTTACATAAAATTGTTGCCATATTAATGTGAGTAATCATTACTTTGAAATTACTGTTTGGTAATCATTATAAGTGTGTCGATTGTATGGTAGGAGAATGTGAGGCAAGGCCAAATAGTTAAGATAACTTACGTTTTTCAAAACAAAGAAATTGAAAATTTGTTTTGAAAATTAAAATTCATGAGACAGAACAATGCATTTTTTTTTATAAAACTTGTATTGAGGTGTATTTTTTTTATTTTTAGCAGTAAATTTTCACCTTAAAAAAGAGGTGGAAATTGTTCACTTTTATTGTGCAAGTGGTAAAGTGGAAAGTAAATTGTTTTCGTTACAAAATATTTTTTTTATGTTCCAAGTAAAAATATTTTTCATAAAATGAATGAGTAAATAAAAAAATAAGAAATAAATGAATGGAGGATGAAGAAATAAAGGAATAAATAAATTAACTAATTTGTATAGGAGTAATAAATGTATTAAAAAATGAATGAGTTACTAAAATAGTGTGTGAACAAGAAAATAAATGAATTAATGAATAATAAAATTAATAAAGGGAGGAATGCAAACTAAAAAACTCATTAAGAAATTCGTAAATAATGTAATAAACGATTTCATAAATAAATGAAATGAACAATTTTACTTTTCTCCACATGCATTTAACTAATTTTACAAGATATTTAAAACAAAAGTAAGCCTAGTATAAAATACATAACAATTGTATCAAATATTAGTAGGTCTCAGTTCACAATTAAATTGTTAATAACACGAACTTTATCGTTTTATAATAGCAAAACGTATTTCTGAGTAACAACTAATAATACAAGATGAGTATCAATTATTAAAAAAAATTGCCTGTATAATCATAGATTTTATCCGTAGAAGTAACTTCTTCCAGACAGGAATAGACTACATGTGTTGCTAAATGACTAAAATATTACCAGAATGGTGGCTCTAAAAACAGTAAATCATTTCACAATTTCACTTTGCCCCGCTATTTCACTTCTCCCTACATTTCCTTACATGCACGTTTTTAATCACAAAAGCGCAACTTTAATTTATTGACAAAAACAAAATAAGTCATAAATAATCAAAGTGTTATGTAATGAGACATTTTGCCTTACCGCATTACACGAGGGTAAAAATAAAAGGAATTCACGAGAACCTACTTAGTACATGAGTAGAATAGATATACTGTGAATTAATGAAGGTTGTGTACGGGATTAAGCTGTCATCTTCTTTTATGTAATTTATTTCCTTTTTTTATTAATTTACTTTTGTCGAAAACTTTAGAAAATAAACTGTCAAGGATTTTAAAATGTTTTAATAATATTTATTCGTTAAAAAAAAAATTGTCTCTAGCACATTATCTTAAAACCATTGATATTATTTTTTATCATAGTAGTTATGACTATTTTAATCTTTTACCGTTTTTGATGCAGTTTTATTTCCGGATTTTGTTTCATTTTTGAGGGAGACAGTAGATCATTTTTTCAAGAATCTGGCTTTTCTCCCTAGATGTAACTCATGGTTAAAATTCGTCTTATGTAACTCCAGATAACTTACCACGAATTGAAGGGCGATGCGAATATTATCAGACAAATTTGCCCTACTTCTGCAAAGGAATTTCCAAACGAATCACATAAAATATATTAAATATAATTATATAATATAGAACAGTATGTGCATTATAAAAACTGTACAATATATATAATGCATAATTGCACATTGCACAGAATTGTTTTAAGTGATCTAGGAGTTAATATTAAAACTGTAATGGGCAAGGTAAATACCACCATTTTTTTTTCCATTTCATTCGTAACATACATTCTGTGAAAGCTTTCATCGGGTTTTACTTTGTAAACGAAATGCCTAACAAAAATATCGTCCAATTTTCTTTCAAACACTTATTTTTTATCCACAAGTACATTACGTTTCAAAGCAGCACCTAGGAAAATCCTAAGAAAAGTATCCAAAGAGAAAAACATAATAAATTACTGCTTATTTAAAAAATGCAAATGGTTTTGCACACATGCAATTAGCAAATGCTTGAGCGTAAGAGCGTTGTCTGACACATAGGGTTCATAGAAGTAAAGAGATGTAAGTGAAAAAATAAAGAACTATAGATAATTAGTGCGAGTGATGTCTGGCATGTGAGGTACATAAAAGCAAAGAGGTATAAGTGACAAACATTTAAATTTGGATATAACTATTGAAAAGTAATTTTATGACTCAAAATTTAAATTTAGCCCCTTTCGGATTTTTAAATTCCAAAATTCAGTCACTTATCAATAGGCCATGACATTCCGTTTCACGAATTTCCATGGCTACCTCCTCCCCCGTCACCCTCTATGGAGGGAGGCATTAAAAAAATCTATGCGGATTATTGAGTACCAAAGGACCTCTGTGCCAATTTTGGCTAAGAGATACGACGTAAACTGTGAATTGAAGGAAAACCCCCAATGTTTTCTTTTGTTCCTCATAGAGGACTGAAAGCCCTTTTAATTGAACTCTTGAGAATCAAAGGACCTCTGCCAAATTTTGCCAACGATACGACTTAAACTGTGAATTTGTATAAAGAGAATCATTTTGTGTGTGTGTGTGTACTTTTACACACACACACAAAATGATTAATTCAGCTCTTGTTCTTGATTCATATGTCTACTGCAATGTGATTTCGACTTTACAAAAAAAAGAAAAAAAAAGAAACTACCATGGAAAGGTTAATTAAAAAAACAGTACCACTCATAGAAAACAGCATTAAAAAAACTTTTTGGCAATTCCCACATGAAAAATGATACTTAATCCTTTGCACACCTGCTATCCGCAAGTTTGGAAATCGAAATCTTATTCATCGGAACACGTGGAGGAAATTCGACTCGCACGAAACGTAAGTTACCTTCATCACGAGCGAAAGAACAGAGTCGGAAATGAATTCATTTCGACCCTTCCCACCCTTGTATCATTGTACGGTAATCTTCAATGTCTCGACCAAGCAACAATATATCCGGCTTTCTCCTTCGGAGAAGGCGTCTTATGTTTCCGTCATATTTCTCAACTTCCTCAAAGTATCAGATCTTTCCTTATCAAAACTTTTCTCCACAGGGATGACCAATAGCTGAAGACTTGGGTACTTTCAAAGCATTAATTTACAAATGAGAAAAAAAATAAGCACACATTATTGTTTTTCATTTTAAACCATTAATGCCTAGCGTCCCTTTTTAGGGACGGTCCAAAAAGTGTCTGAATTTTCCGAAAATGAACATTTCAACCAAATAATTGTGTTCAATTATTACTTTGGTATTGTTTCAATTCATTATTAGCAGGTTTCAGCATATAACCATTGTAAAGTGTGTTCTGTAGCCGTTTTAATATGATCTTTATCAAGAATTACATCGTTCACAATCACAAGAACAACAAAAAGCTAAGTTTTTAATATTATTCCCAAATGCCCAGTTTATGTTAATTGCTGCTTTTATTTCTTCTAAAAAATATCTTTTTAAATATTATATCGTTGGCAGAAAAAAAAATGTAGTAAAAAAAGTATGTACCCTTGGTGTCTAGCGTCCCTTTTTAAGGACGATTTTTCTTTTCTTAATGAAAAATAATTTTTACATGATATTTCTTTCATTATTTTTTCTGTCCATTAAACATTATTTGTAACCAGTATACAAAATATCTTATATCTTATAGACATTAATGGGTTAATATCTTTAATTTTTTTTTCGAAAGCTATTTTGTAGCGGTTTTGGATTTTTCTTTTTCTCGTCGTATTCCCTTCATCTAAAACCAGCCTAGGTGTAGTTTTCAATTGAAATTTATCAGTCCTCTTAGTGTGTGTGTGTGTTATTTGTATCGAAGTTATAAATAACACATCATATAGTTCTTATGGCTCTTTAGGTTCGACTGTTGATGCCTTTTAAATATTTCTCTTTTCATCTTTTTCTGCAATTTTGGTGTAGTTGTATATAAACTCTACTCGAAAATGGCTATTTTTATTTTGAATCATCTATGTACTACTACTGAAAAGTCTGTCTTAACAGGTTGTCTCTGTACTTTTTGTATTATTTGATTTCTAAATTTATATTTGTGCGCATGTGTGTATTAAGAGTACACACATGTAAGGCGAATGGCCGCTAATCAGATATGTTTTTTTCCTGTTCTTTTATAACATCCGCTTCCACAAGCATGCCTACTCACATTAATGTAACAGAATGTGGTGTAAAAATAGACTTCACTGAGTGGTTAGATTGTCTTATCTTACTTTAACTTTGCAGTAGAGTTAAATTTGTGACTTATCTAACAATATAGTCTTCAAAAATTTACTTTCTGACAAAATACCACGGTGAGTTAGTTGTTATGTTATTAAAATTTAAAGGAATAATTGAAAAATAATTCAAGTCTTCGCTTTCAAAAATTAAACTATTTGAAGCGTTATGTAGGAAAAAAATGAAAATGCAAAACAAATATGAAAAAAAGTTTTTCGTTTCATTTCTTAGGCTACTATATTTTTTAAATCGTTTTCCTTATAGAACTGTACAAATATACTACTTGGCTAGTAATAAAATTGGCTAGGAGTTTCTCTTTTGCTTAGCAAGTTTCTTCAGCTGCGGCTGCAAAATGCCATTTTTTCCCCAGTTTGAAAATTAAAGCAACGAAATTATTGCTTGGAATAATCAATATAAAACAAAAAAGAATTCATGCACTTACCCCTTTTTCGTGAGATAAATACCGTAAAATGGGGTGAATCGGTACACTTTTCAGCTTTGATTGTAAAAAAGGTAGTTAAAAGATTTATTTTTAATTTGATTTTTTTGATAAAAACTTCGGTCTTGCTTTGCTTTTGATATTCCAAGCAAAGACAAACCATTTTGAACAGTTATTATTTATATGTATTGGAATTTAGAGGCATTTCGAATTACCCCACTCATAGGGGTCAATCGACATGTGAAAACTTTTATTATTTTCAATTTAACCTGTAATAAGTCTCACAAACATGAGTAATACTGATGGGGGAGAATAAGAACAGATATTTACTGTCAAATGAAAGCTTATTTTCTATACCAATAAACGTTTATGATTTATCAAAATTCCAAATAATTTTGAACTTATGAAAAATTAATATTTTAAGAAATGCTTTTGAATTGAAATACAAAGATTTAACACAAATTAAAGTGCCTCATGTCGTCCACAAATATGTACTCGTCCTTAAAATTAGCAGTTGTGGCTTGACTTAATTTTTTCCATAAAATCTTCTGGAATGCACGCTGCCGTTTCTTTAGTTTCTTAAAACCGCTGGGTTTCGGGGATCGTCTTGTGAGATTTTCCCACTTATTCATCACTGTCTGTGTGGTAAACTTTTGCTACATAAAGTCTTTTAAAGACTTTCTCCAATGTATTTTAAGTAAAAAGAAGTCTCCTGGAGCAAATATCTTTTTAAATCTGCAACTTTCTGTCATTCTAAGATCTAGTTGCTCACGAGAAGGGATAAACAATAATAAACCCTTGTCCTTGTCTTGACTGGAAGAATTGGGGTTAGAATCTTGATTTTTCAAACAGTTTCCTTTAAATAAGTTTGAATTGTAACAAAAGAACAAAGTATTCCGATTCACCCCGCAAATCCTCATCCCATGGCATTATGAAAAAATTTTCATTTTTAGGTACAATCAAATATGTTGTCTTTTCTAATGTGGTACTCTGTTGTTCAGATATATGCATAATTAAAAAATATTCTTAGATTTGAAATATAAAGGAGTCTGTACTTACATAAGGTTTTGCAGACTATGAAAACTTGATGTTTTTAAGCGTCCGGCTTGCAGCCTTGCACAGAAGCAAATAGTGTTGTCAGAATGACAAAAATATTTTTTTTACTTGTAATATTAACTTTCTAAAAATAATTAACTGCCAAAAATACTCGACGGTATATTTATGAAGAATTTGTATGATCAGGAAGTTTTGTTCCGAATCACCCTGCTATTCCTATACACCCCGTTTTACGGTACTAAATCGGACTTGAAGCAGTGTTTCTTGTAAACTGATATTTTTTCGAAAAGTAGAAAAAACTTACTCTTAGAAAGAGCATAGTTTAAATTAAACAAAACATTTTAAACCTACCATTAAGAGTCGATTTGTTATGTTTTGTTAAAGTTAGAACTTAAAACTCGATGTGCCACATCTGCCTGCTCCAACTCACGCTCTAATTGTGTCGTATACCTCGAATGATTGCTGTTCTGCGAATATGCAATTTTAAGTTTATAATTAATAGGCTTAACAACAAATTTCAATCGTGTTTAATTGTTCCGTTTCAGTCCAAGTAACATGTATGTATTATATTATCAATACATCCACTAGGTTATCTATCTCACATTATTTTATCCTTTTTTCATTTTCACTGAATGAGAATGTACAGGGATTTTCAAGTTCTTTCGAATTCAGACCAAAATTTTTTTCACCGTTCCTATTTACTGACAATTTGAAACACATTAATGGCATAACACAATAACAATTATAAGCATATTTTTTAGTTTTAAAGTTATAGTTTAAAGCACATTAAAAGAGATTAAAACAAATAGATGTGTCTTATAAACCTTTTAGCACCAATTAGGTTGATTTAAATGAAAATGAAAACTATAATATTTTCTAAATCTTATAAATTATTTTCAAATTAAAATTCAATGCATATACTGTTTCCATATAGCATTTTACAATTTAAATACATTTGAGCTCTACTGAAAGGTTAGTGGGGGGACATCTTTAAAAAGTGCTTTTGCGATTCATAAATTTGTGTAATACCGTAAAGTCGGGTTACTTGGACCCACAAGGAGGTTACTTGAGCCCATAGTAAAATGATAAAATCTGGGTTTGGTACTAGCATTAGAGACTGCAGAGTGCTTCTACCTAGAGGAGAAACCAGGAACTACGGTCAAGTCTTCAACTAATAAGTACCAAACCTAGATTTTATCATTTTACTGTAATGGGCTCAAGTAACCCCTTAGGGTCCAAGTAACCCGACTTTACGGTACATATTTGAAGGTGTTTTCTCTTAAGTTTAAATTTCTTTTTTTCAGTTCCAAGATGTTTTGCACAATTAGACAGAAAATTGGTACTCTAGTAGTTTCTGGACTTTTAACGGCAACGTTAGGTTTTATTTTGTACATAACTTTCCCAATGCTAATGGAGAGCGAAATAAAAAAGGTAAGTGATATTTCCTTGAAAAATGTAACAATGATTTTATTTAAATGTTCCTTTGCGCTTATTGAGATCTGAATATTTTACGAATAAGAGGAAATGGATACATAACAATGTAATAATTAAACTCTCCTAACACTATTTATTTTAAGGGCTTCTTAATCCTTTGATGGTTTGAACGAGTTCAGCTCGCAATCGAATCGTGCTTCATAATGCGCGCAAACGAGTTCCGCTCGGGAGCAAGATCTTGACCGAAATGGTTAGTAACGAGCACTACTCGCGTAGTGAAATTTTTCCCCTATGAAAGCTGACGAGTTGACTTCGTTCGCCATTATTATTCTGCACTGATGTACTGTACGATAAATACTTTAAAGAAATTTTTAAAACGCGCGAGGCGAGCAATCTACCGCATCGCCAGAGAAAGGTGACATTTTCGGAAGAACGGCGGGGGAAAACAGCTGCCACTTTCGACTACTGTTTACTCTTAATGCTGCGCGAATTAAGTAAACGGAAACTGCTCATTTCCATAACCGTCAAATGGTTAATAGGTAATTATTTAATATCTTCAGCTTTTTACTACTGTGTAGTGACGCGATACAGCTTTTTTTAAGTAACGCTGTAACCATACAGTTTCTTCTAAAATAACTGAAGAAGGAACTGTATCATTACTAGAAAAGTTTACGGAATCCCAGTTTCCCAGAAATTTTCTGGTAATACTGAAGCTCGTTTTTATAGAGTAGAGAAGTGTGTCTCAAAGAGGCGGTGCCGACCTCTGTGAGCGGCGAGAGGATGATAGGCGGTCGAATAAAAACTCTTTAAGCTTTTGCTTCTCATAAATTAGCCCCCCCCCCCCTCCCCCGTCTTAGAAATTCACTAGGGATAGTTGGAAAATATTTTACTCTTAATGGGTAACGGTAGCTGTAAAAATGGTTGAGAATCATTGGTGTAGAATCAAAGATTTCTATTCAAAACACCCCAAAATGTCTCTCACAAATATTCACTAAATTATATACATATTCAGCCATGGTATGTCAGATTCACTCATACAGCTCATACACAGAATGTCTACTTCGTGTATATACTTTACTAAGGTAAGGTATTTACTGAAGATGGTCGTCTACTTTGCATCATTTGAAAGTTTTCGTGCATTATCTAATCGCAAATAAAGCTAAAAAGAAACTCCATATGCTAAAGATATCGAAAGAATGATTCGAAAATAGAAAGAATCTTTGACTAAAGATGTCGCGCAGGATAAAATATTTACAGAAGTCGGACATCTTGCTAAATAATTGGGAACATTTTATCAGTCTGATAATAAAGTTTATCTGCTGAAGCACACACCGCTATGAATCATAATTTATCTTCTGAATGCACATTCTAGCAAATGATATTGATTTTGCTGAGAGGGCAACTACCCGTTAAGGATGCATTTGGGAAGAAAAATATATCGATAACTAAGTTCTTTCATCCTAAATTAAAAATAATATACATATACTCGTATACACGGAAGCATACATACATATATGGGTGATTCTACAAATACGGGAATATTTCTAACATGTAGAATTCAAAAAATTAATTTAAAATTAAAAATCTAAAAAAAAATCAGCAAAGCACTTGGTAAGTTACATAATTAAAATAGAATATCAGCAGAGCTTAAATGTTTGTATTTTATTGTATTTTTGCATTTTTATTTTTTGAAGGCATATGTGAATGATAAAAAGGACATGTGGATGACACAATGGGTATGTGAATAACACAAACACAATAGGTATATTAATGAAATTTTTTAACCAGTAAACTGTTAGACATAATTTTTAAACATTGTACTGTCATAGTTTGGCTTTTGATTCACCCACGTGCCTTATATTGGGGCATGTGAATGACAATAGAAAAAGGGCATGTGAATGACAAAACACAAGTAATTGTGTTCTCAAAAAGTCATATCTGAATATTTTTCGGCTTCACTTCGAATTAGAACTCACAAATGTAAGATTTAGGATTATTCATTGTCAAAATTTATTTACATGTACATTTTACATGCATTCTGTGGGGCATGTTAATGACAAAGATAAAAAAACACTTGCCTTGAAAATTGAGTTTAGCTTGCTTTTTATCAAAAAGTAATTGCAGAACAGCAAAATTAATCCTCATCCAGGAATAACAAAGTTCCATGCTTTGTTTTAAGATGTGTTGCCAGATTTTGAAATATAACATTTCAGAGAAAAATATCTATACTTTTTAGACATGTGGATGACTGATAATCGCTGGGACAAAGTTTAGATTAACTTTTAGAGATATTATTTTCATAATATTTTGCTTTTTTTGTGATTTACATCTTGCACACATTCATATTTATAAATAAAAAACTCTTGAGAAAAAAATTAATTATTTTTTTTAAATCTATATTCTATTGATTGTGAAAATGGCACCTATGGGACAGGGCATGTGGATGACATTTCAATCTAATATCCATTTTTTTAATGAATAACAATTAAATATTGACATTGTTGATAACGGAAATTATAGAACAAAAGACGCATAAAAATATTCCCAAAATAGTTTTTTATTAAATTAAAAACAAAAAGAGCAATCAGTATGGAACACAAATTTGCCCATTTTTGTAGAATCACCCATATATATATATATATATATATATATATATATATATATATATATATATATATATATATATATATATATATATATATATATATATATATATATATATATATATATGTATATATATATATATATATATATATATATATATATATATATGTATATATATATATGTATATATATATATATATATATATATATATATATATATATATATATATATATATATATATATATATATATATTTATATATATATATACAGTACAGAACCTTTTATCCGGGAACCAAAATACCGGGAAACCAGAAAACCGGCAAAATTTCGCCGATTTTTCCGCCACTTTTTAAAATACGCATTTTCGGCAATTTCTAAAAAATGAAGAGTTTTTTTTTTCTTTTGAAATACCTAAATGAATATGAACGGTTTCTTCATAAATACCATATAAGTGGCATATAGCTCAGAAATTTTTAATATTGTAATATCTATAAGCACTTCTGGATCGTTTTCTCTTGAGGATGCATTTATTTGTTATAGTAACTTGGGTTTTATAAACAATTGGCAAATATCGCTTCGTAGCGATCCAGAAAACCGGGAAATTCAGTTATCCGGGATAGCTGTGGTCCCAAACATCCCGGATAATTGGCTCTCTACTGTACATATATATATATATATATATATATATATATATATCTTAATACTATTATAAATGCGAAAGTTTGGATGTTTGGATGTTTGGATGGATGGATGTTTGTTCCTCTTTCACGCAAAAACTACTGAATGGATTTTAATGAAACTTTTACCATAATGTAGCTTATACACTGCGATGCAAAAGTTTAGACAAAACGCAAATATGTGAATAAAAAGAAAACTATTCAACGAAATGCTTTCAAATTTTTACTGCAGGTACACAATATGGTCCCAAATACGTGTCTGGAGTTCTTATAACTATAACTGGAATCAAATTTTGGATATTACAAAAGATATTTTTTTATATTGTTGCAAAAGTTTAGACAATAGTCAGATTTTATGCAAATATCCCTTGAAATGTGATTGGTGGAGGAAATGTGGGACTGTATTATTCATTTATAAAGTGTAGAGATTGCTGAATAAATAATCAACGTCTCAAAAGCTCTTTAGTTCTCGTGTAAAGAAAATTAGAAAGTTTGGAAGCTGAAATTTGAAAATGAACCTACTTTATTAATTTTTCGTCTTTTAAATTGGCTCTAGTATGGTAGTACATTGTTTTTTACTTTGTGGAGAGCAAATTCACACATGCGTATCGATCAAAAAGTCCAAGAAAAATTATATTTCTTAAGGATGAAGGAATTGAAAAAACGGCTCAGACTGACGATTCGCCCCTTAATTCTACAAAACTTCAACTTGGGTCAAAAACAGCACGTGACAGCATAAGTAGATAAACAACTGAATCGGAATGCATAAAAAATAAAGAATTGTGCTTGAGCCTTTTCAGACAGAGTGTCCCAAATAAGCCAGATTTTATTAGTGAAAGCAGCACAGAATATGATCATTGGATATTTCTCAAGTCCCGCGAAAATAATTATAATCCATCTAGGCCATCCCAATTTTAGTAATTTTTATCAAAGAAAGTACCATTCATTTTTTAGCCACGATGATACATATGCTGCTTTTCACATTAAAATCTGGCTTATTTGGGACACTCTGTCCGAAAAGGCTCAGGCACAATTCTTTGTTTTTTTTTATGCATTTCGATTCAGTTGTTCATCTACTTATGCTGTCACGTGCTGTTTTTGACCCAAGTTGAAGTTTTGTAGGATTAAGGGGCTAATCGTTAGTCTGAGCCGTTTTTTCAATTCCTTCATCCTTAAGAAATATAATTTTTCTTGGACTTTTTGATCGATACGCATATCTGAATTTGGTCTCCACAAAGTAAAAAACAATGTACTACCATACTAGAGCCGATTTAAAAGACAAAAAATTAATAAAGTAGGTTCATTTTCAAATTTCGGCTTCCAAACTTTCTCATCTTCTTTACACGAGAACTAAAGAGCTTTTGAGATTTTGATTATTTATTCAGCAATCTCTGCACTTTATAAATGAATAATACAGTCCCGCATTTCCTCCACCAATCACATTTCAAGGGATATTTGCATAAAATCTGACTATTGTCTAAACTTTTGCAACAATGTAAAGAAATGTCTTTTGTAATCTCCAAAATTTGATTCCAGTTATAGTTATAAGAACTCCAGACACGTATTTGGAACCATATTGTGTACCCGCAGTAGAAATTTGAAAGCATTTCGTTGAATAGTTTTCTTTTTATTCACATATTCGCATTTTGTCTAAACTTTTGAATCGCAGTGTATATATATATCTTAATACTATTATAAATGCGAAAGTTTGGATGTTTGGATGGATGGATGTTTGTTCCTCTTTCACGCAAAAACTACTGAATTGATTTTAATGAAACTTTTACCATAATGTAGCTTATACATCAGAATAACACATAGGCTATAATTTCTAACGATATTCGAAAAAGTTTGATTGGTAGCGCTTTTTTCATTCCAATTTAAGGTACATTTTTCGCATAAATCCGCGAAGGCTTCCAGCAAAGTAATTCAGTATTTAGTGCATCATCTCAACTCCCTGTCGATAGCTAGAATTGCGTATATCATTTCCGCTTTTTGCATTAAATGTTCAAGGCTTTTCTCAAGTCAAATCAAAAAGTAATTTTTTTTTCAGCTTCATGGTTAATATAAAGGTTTTTACATAGACATTGGAAACGAACGCGCCAGCTCTTGAACGAGCTTTTACTCTATGATTTGTATTTTAAAACATTAGTAGATTGTTCACGGCGTCAATTATTTTCTCGAATTTTGTAAATATGTGTTTTAGAGTATCGGTAACGTAACCGCTAGAAGAGATTGGCAACTAATAAATGGATTAGGTTCATTATTTTCCAATTTGATGGAGCTTTAAATACAACTTAACGGTATTTCTTAAATTTGTTTGCTTTGATTGGTCACTTTCTCTGGTACTTATAATAGGGCAGTTCCTTAGTATCCGATTGAACAGGAATTTTGCCAAATTTGCTGCAAGATTTTAATAACTGAGATTCTCGGCGATTTTTTCAACTGACGCCTATTTTTGTGCCGAAGACTACGTAATAATACTTTACTTTTTACACGACGTAACCAAAATAAACCGATTATTGTCTGATATTTATCGACTGCAGCAAAATATCAATCATCGATATAATACTCCCACATTTGAAAAGTTCAGTTTTTTTTCTTTTGTTTTCCGATTCCGAATGTATCCATTAAAAACCTTTTTAAAATTATGTCAAAAAGTAAAGTAATCCACATACTAAATTAATAAAACCCTTAAACAAGACTAAAATTACCACTAATTTGCATTTTTGCATAAATAACTGCTAAATGTTCCCTATTAATTTCGAAATCATTTAGGACAAAAACTTTTAACGTCATTTTGTGGTCAGCAATAGTATCTCAGAATTTGACAACTATTTCTCTGTGACAAAAATTAGTGACATAATAATACTTAATGTATTTTCATAAAGTAAGTAGGGGAGCAAAATTATCAGAGGTATCCCAAAACAGTTATGCAAAAATTTGGCGACATTTTAAAAATCGCCAAGCGGTGTGTTCTGAGTTCTTTCAGTTCAGGAAAAAAAAAAAACAAAGGTGAGTATATAAATTGTTTCTCAATATTATTACTGACCCAGGCAACGCCGGGTATTTTTGCTAGTATATATATATATATATATGTGTGTGTGTGTGTGTGTGTGTGTGTGTGTGTGTGTGTGTGTGTGTGTGTGTGTGTGTGTGTATACATGTCTACACGGAGTGATTTCGTAAATTTACTAGCAATGGTAAACCAGGGAGAAATAATTGAATCCTGATTGGTGGTGAATTTTGTGAAAAAGGAATTAATTTTTCTTGAAAAGCAGTACCGGGGTGGCGTTCCGGTGCCTTCATGCACCAAATAGCCCCTGATGTCCAGATATATGATATCCATTCAGTGGAGCTAAGACTATTTTTCTTAGTAACTAAAATCAGAGAACTTTTTGATATATAATCAAAAACATGACTTGTTTTTTTGAATTCATAAAAAATATTCCGCACAAATTTCATTGTAAAGTTCTAAAACTATTTCATTCAACATAGCCAAAATGTAGTTGTTAGAGTGAACTTTAGATTCAAAGCATGTCTTTGAATCTAATTTAATTTATAAGAAGCAAAAGTTAAAAGTGATTTTATTCTACCCCTCAGCATCCTCTCACCTCTCACGGGGGGTGCTACTGCCTCCGTTGATAAACACTGCCTTAAACTATTGACCATGTCGACGTATACTTAGTTCAAAGAATAACGCAAAACTTGAAAGAAAAAGTGCTTTCAAAATGTAAAAGAGATTTTAAAAATTATTGGGAAACTTTTAACAGCATTGGTCCTGCACAATTTAAAAAATCATCCTAATCGCTCTAAATTCAGTGGGCAATTGCATAAGCACAAAAGGAGAATATTCGTAACAAAATTGTTATTTTCAAGTTTTACCTTAAATGAAAAAAAATCCATAAAGATTCTTCATGGGTAATCTACGTGGCACCCCTCATGAACAGCAGCTGTTCAAGTATATCTTTCAAAGAAGTTATCAATGAATGACCACATGAATGAAAATATATATCCCTTGTACATGTTTTCAGTTACAATATTCGTTCTTATTACTTGTTTTTAACTTTTCAACGGTAAAATTCCACTTCCTCGCGATAAAATCTTGTCAATTAACAAATAGAAAACTATATTCATACATTCCTTAATACCTGCTCTACAACTGTCATTTGAAATCCGAGGCGGGAGCAATGCCTAAACAAAGGGTGGAAAAAGTTCTTTCCTGAAGGTCAACTTCACGTTTTCGCTTCGAAATGTAATAAGCCAAACCCGTTTATCTGCATAGTGAAAGCAAACATTATTACATCTAGGAAATAAGAGCCTACTTTGGTAAAAATAGAACTTAGTTTTCCGGAGAAGGTTGGTTACATAACCATCCTTGTTAACTAATACACGTAGATTAGATCGTTTTGTTTTGTATTAATTTGAAAAATCAAAACCTTATCTTTAAAGCAAGACACGCAATGTAGCAACATTGCGAAGTATCTTTATTTTATCTCGAAACAATTCATTGTATTTGCTCTTTTCTTTACATAACCGTTGTTCTTTACATAACCGTCCATGAAGACTTAAGCTCCGATAAGTTATTTTTTTTCGAACAGGTCATTTTTTTGGAGGAGGGAATAGTGCTTTCTGACAACTGAGAGTGAATGCGCAGTTATTTCTTTTATACACAAAACGTCAATCAGAATGTAAGTTTCTTTTTTTGAAGGCGTCAACTTTGTTTAAAGATGGTACCAGAGGAAAGATGTTTTGCAAAGTCTGACATTTTTCTAACAGAACACCGACTAAGAACTTGTTCCTAAATAGCGTTAAATTATTTTTTACATTCTTAGAAAAAAAAAAAAAAAAAACACGATTTCGTTACGTTAGATTACTATTGAATTTTAGGACAGATTATTTTCTCCAGCAATCTATGAATGATAATAACGTTAAAGTGTATGTATTGATCAACAAATTATCTCCAATATACACTGAAGTGACAAAAGTCATGGGATAGCAATATGCAAATTTTCAGATGGCAGTAGCATCGCATAGAACAGGTATAAATGCGCAGTGCTTTTACAGAGCTTTCATTTCTGTTCAAGTTATTCATGTGAAGAGGTTTTAACGTGATGATTACCGCACGACGTGAATTAAAAGACTTTGAACGCGGAATGTTAGTTGGAGCTAGACGCATGGGTCATGCCATTTCGGAAATCGTTAGAGAATTCAACATTCCCAGATCCACTGTGTCAAAAGTGTGCCGAGAGTATGAAATTTCAGGCATAACATCCCACCATGGACAGCGCAGTGGTCGACCGCCTGCACTTAAAGATCGAGACCGGCGACGTCTGCAAAGAGTCGTAAATTCTAACAGA
This sequence comes from Uloborus plumipes, assembly GCA_038373865.1. NCBI lineage: Eukaryota > Metazoa > Arthropoda > Arachnida > Araneae > Uloboridae > Uloborus > Uloborus plumipes. The sequence goes on from JAXGGA010000559.1 coordinate 42,199, forward strand.
CAAGCAACACTGCGTCAAATCACCGTAGAAATCAATGTGGGACGTACAATGGACGTGTCTGCTAGAACTGTGCGGAGAAATTTGGATTTCTTGGGCTATTCCAGCAGAAGACCGACTCGAGTGCCTTTACTGACAGAACGACATCGCTTGCAGCGACTCTCGTGGGCACGTGAGCATATCGGTTGGTCCCTAGATGAATGGAAAACCGTGGCCTGGTCCGATGAGTCACGATTTCAGCTGGTAAGAGCCGATGGTAGGGTTCGAGTGTGGCGCAGACCCCACGAAGCCATGGACCCAAACTGTCAGCAAGGCACTGTTCAAGCTGGTGGTGGCTCCGTAATGGTGTGGGCTGTTTTTTCATGGCATGGACTTGGTCCTCTAGTGCGACTGGACCGAACATTGACTGGAAATGCTTATGTGCAGCTACTTGGAGATCACTTGCAGCCATTCATGGACTTCATGTACCCAAACAACGATGGGATTTTTATGGATGACAATGCGCCATGTCACCGGGCCACAACTGTTCGCAATTGGTTTGAAGAAAATTCTGGACAATTCCAACGAATGATTTGGCCACCTAGATCGCCCGACATGAATCCCATTGAGCATTTATGGGACACCATCGAGAGGTGTGTTCGTGCCCAAAATCCTGCCCCATCAACGCTTTCACAATTATGGACGTCTATCGAGACAGCATGGCTCAATATTCCTGCAGAAGACTTCCAACGACTTGTTGAGTCCATGCCACGTCGAGTTGTTGCACTTCGCCGGGCAAAAGGAGGGCCGACACGATATTAAGAGGTATCCCATGACTTTTGTCACTTCAGTGTATAATAAAAAACTATAGAGAAATTACATAATTAACCTTTCGCAGTTTCGCAAAAGTACATTAAGAAATGTCAAATTGTCACCCTTTGTAAAAAGTTAAAAAGTTTGGGATGCAAAATGACACATCTCTTCAGAATTACCCATTTGTGAAGGTGAAATGAAATGAAGAGGATACTAAAAACTTAGTTGAAGATGGGGTTTTTACTACGACCAACAAACTTCGATTATGCGTCAAATTGACTAGCGCGGCTATCGCAGATAATCAACAAGACTATGAAATTATGAGGGAGGGGACTAAGAAAATATGAATTTGAAAAATTCATACAAACTCTGGGTAAGATAAATATACTACTTGAACAACAATTATCACGGCTTACAAGTTTCTAGGTTTTAATTTTAGAAATTCACAGAAACGTTTCTCCTTTTTTGCACTGAAACACTTCCTCTTTATTTTGGATTGAAGATTTTTGGCCCTATTTTATCATATTGCGATCCATGCTCTTCTCCCTCTAAATGCTGAATATGGCCTTAAACGTGAGCTAAAACTACGTTGTCCATTCATCTTTGCACTTCGCCATCTGCTCATAGCTCTCTCTAAGTTCACCGTTTTTTCATCAGTCACATGTCCTCATCTTGTATCATTAGTGTACTCAATGATATTATCATCATCCACATTTTCGGCAGTAGTAACAAATTTCTCTAAATTAGCGGGATCATGAACGGAACCTTTCTTTTTCTTTGTAGAATATACTCCGTTACAAATATTTTCCGTTTACAAATGGAATTAGTGTTTTGTAAAAAGGATCAAAATTGCATTTTCGGAAATAAGTTTCATCCAAAGATTCGAAGCGAAAACAAAAGAAATTTAAGCTCAAGGATAATCGTGAGTTTACTGTTTATGTGCGCATACGTGTGGATATTTGGGCATGAAAACTAAAATCGAGTTCGCTAAAAATAACGGAATACGGGGAAAAACACTCTTACAAACAGTTCAAGAAAAAGCTGATAAAATCTAGACCGGTTTGCTCCTCAAGTCATGTTAATTATACCTTTTGTACGTCGAAGGGCTTTACTGAAGCGTTTAGCTTACTTAAGGCATTTAAGTGCTTCGTTGCCAGAACTTAAGAAACAATTAAAGAAACGTTTCAGAATAGATACATTGTTCTTTAATTTTTTTCTTCTTTTTCATGTCCTTCTGAGGCCGTTTACTTCGGTTAAAGCTATAATTGTCGCAATTATATTTGTGTGTATATATATATATATATATATATATATATATATATATATATATATATATATATATATATATATATATATATATATTTGGTGAAAATTTACTCCGTTGTGCGCATACATACACTATCTGCCAAAAAAGAAAGCAAATGGAAAAGAGGTTGATGGAAACGATAAAGCATCCAAATAATATCACGTATTTCTTGAAGCCAATGGTGTCTAAAGTTTTTTAAAGAAGGACCCCGTCTCAGATTTAAATTATTTTCGTAGGCTAGAACACATATAAAAGTTCAAACTGTTTAAAGTTTCTCTGAATAGCGTGGAAACATATGAAAAAGGAAAGAAAACAGAAGCCAAGAATTGATGTTTTCATTACTTGAGGCTATTTTATTAGTTGCGTCTGTGTCACTGTTTTCGATTTGTAACATAGGAAAAAAACGGTCACATGTGTCAATTTCATGAGCCGCATGTGATCCATGGGCCGTACATTTGAGACTAGGGTGTTTCGTCGTGAATCTTTTTTTCTGAAGCAAAATGATCTTCGACGAAAAATGAGCACCTGGCAAAAGCGACCAATCCACATGGACATTACGCATATAGTTTTCCTTTCAAATTATATAATAACATTAATTTAAAATATCGAATAAAAACACCAAAGTATTTATTCATTTTAGTCAGGTTACAGTGGTCATGCTTTTGGGTTTATAGATGCCACATGTGAAAAAAATTTGATACTGAAAACGTCAAAATGCAAGTTTGTCTCAAGTACTTATGGAGAGCGCAGAAAATCTTACTCTAAAGAAAAGGGTATAATAGGTTTAGGTACAAATTCAGTACAATAAGCAGATGTGTAGGCGTTCGACTCGAGCATTTTCATTTTTTTCAAGGTGAACAGTATAAACGGATCATTTTGCAAAGCAGCACAGTCCTCCTATCCCTAAAGCTTTGTACTAAGACAATGCCCCCCTCCATCTCTCCTCCCATTATGTAGCAGAAAGAAAAGCACAAGTTGTGGCACTTGAGAGTTTGTTTCAGTGCTTCTTGCTTTTCAACTCTTTCGAAACAAAAGAAATATCCAGAAACGAGGTCTATCTACACGGACATTACAGAGATAAATTTTAAAATAAGTTACAATCTTAAAAGATAAATATTGCCTCGAAGCTTCGAAATTTTGCATTGAAACACCAAAATTATCAGTCATTTTAGATAGGTTAAAACACGGTCATACTTTTGAGTTAAGAAATGCCACATGAAATAGAAACCTACTATTAGCCCTCAAAATGCTAAATAAATACAATTGAGAGAACAGAGATGTCTCCTGCGCTAGAAATGAGGAACAAAATATAAAAAAGTATGGTATAAAAAAAACTTTAATGTAAACTTGTCTAACGACGCTTTCCAAGTGATCTAGAGCCAACCAAAGGCACTAAAGATTCTCCGTCATTCTTACTTAATTAACCAACCACATTTAGAGCCAACTTACTAATCTGAACTTCTATTTTTCGTCGAAATTGTCACAAAATGAAGTTTTCATTGAAATTTTACTAGATATTCTCGACAAACTGACATTTTATGATGGTTATCTATAGCGTTACAGCTACGTGCAAGAAATGTCGATTCCATGGCTACAGTACACCTTGAAATTGACAAAAATCCTTCAAAATGTTGATTTTTTGTTTTTGAACTATTTTTTATACTCTGAAAAGAGCTTTATCCAGGGCAAAAAGAATTGTTTTTGATTCGACCTTTATTTCCTGAGATATTGCGTATTTTTAGCGTTTCACCTACATAGCCACGCCTTGCTCTTTGAAACATAAAAAATGAGTTTTTTCTCAGAACGAAGAATTTGCTGCGAAGTGAAACTTCGAAATGCTCCCTAGGTTTTAAAAAAATGTACATATGAAGATAAAACTTTTTTTTCTGTATACCCTAATGCTTTATCTATTAATTGTTGGAAAACAGATTTTTTGAAAAAACTGGAGGCAAAAGTTATGTTGTAGTAGGTATAAAACTTGAAATAAGCCGCGTTTCGACTTTTTTTTTTTTTTTTGGAAAAATATGATGGGAAACATTCATTTTTTGTCTTTATTTTTTAATTTGAAACATTAAAATATGAAAACATTTTTTGCCATCAATTTGTTAAAACATTAAATATAGGTGTGGAAAAAAAAAAAATATTTTTTTAGATATTTTGCTCAATATTTTTTTCTGTATGGAGCGTTTTTTAGTTTTTATTAATGTTTTACTAATAAAATTTTTTCTAAAACATGCTGAATTTTCTCCAAAATATGTTTAAAAATATTTATTTTTTTTTTTACATTTTATTTTACATAATAGCTAAATAAGAAACATTTTTAGGAAAGTAAACATGAATGTAAACTATGTTTTAAAAAAAAAAAAATCCATGAAAGGTGTACTGTAGCCTTAACTGATATGCCGTTGTCCCATAGTGATATACAGGGTGTCCCACTCCAATCGTGGGACCAATAGCTAATTTTCTAAAACCGTTTAAAGATAAGCATATAGTTTTATTTAGGAAAAAAATCTCCAAATTATGAAAGGAATTTTTGGGTCTATTCAATGTTTTTTCAAAAAAAATCAAAATTTTGAAAGAGTTTACGAAAATTTAAAATTTTTTATACAGCCCCCCAGTCCCTATCAATCATATTTAGTAAAAACATTCTTGACACTGTAAACGTTTAAAAAACTAAAAAAAAAAATCACTCTTCTACCACAAAAAATTGACCGAGTTATGACGTTTTTGAAAAAATTAAGATTTTTGAAGAATTTTCGCATACGGTCCCCTTAAAACGATCACTGGATGGACGTCCATGAAAATAATGCAAAAATCTTGATTTTTTCAAAAAACGTCCATAAACTCGGTCAATTTTTTGTGGTAGAAGAGTGATTTTTTTTTTAGTTTTTAAAACGTTTACAGTGTCCAAGAATGTTTTTACTAAAATATGATTGATATGACTGGGGGGTTGTATAAAAAAATTTAAAATTTTGTAAACTCTTTCAAAAATTTGAGTTTTTTGAAAAAAACATTGAATAGACCCAAAAATTCCTTTCATAATTTGGAGATTTTTTCCTAAATAAACTATATGCTTATCTCTAACGGTTTAGAAATTAGCTATTGGTCCACGATTGGAGTGGACACCCTGTATATACATTGGAAACACAACTAAATCCAGAATAGGGGACATTAATGTTTTCCTAGCAAAGAGAACATTGATATCATCTAAAATATTGATTTATGCAAATGTTTTAGAGGAGCCAGTTTGCAATAACCTTGAATAGTATAACTTTAAAATTTGAATACTTTATTCAGCTGAATGCGTACCAGACCATATTTTTTGTTACACTGTAGTAACAGGAAGAAATACTCTTTATGTATCAGCCATTTCAATTTATAGCGACTATTTTAACCCCTTGATGGGGAAAAATGGGTCAGAAATTTTCAAGTTCAGTTAAACTAATGTATGATTTATAAGATTAGGTTAAAATTACACACAAAATATGCTGAAAGAAAATAATGTTAAGATGTAATTGCGAAAAAATGAAAAATATTGTTACAAATCTTGTAAATAGTTGTTGTTTTTCCTGCCTTGCATCATTTTCACTAGTTTTGGTTTTATCTGGCAACATGTTGCAAAAGTATCTGAAGAATTGAAGATACCGTAAATCAGGGTTACTTGTACCCTAGGGGGTTATTTGAGCCCATTTCAAAAAAATGATTAAGTATGGGTTTGGTACTTATTAGTTGAAGATTTGCACGTAGTTCCTCATTTCTCCGCTAGGTAGAAGCACTATGCAGTCTCTAACGCTACCTACACGGCTCTCTAAGCAACTTCCTGAGATTAGTTGAGGTTATGTTATTGCCTTGCTACGTGTGCAGAATTTTCCAGCCTACAACTTTTATGCTCTTAGAGCATACAATTCACCATTTAATTAAGGTAAGTGTATTATTTTCTTGTTAAACCCCTCACAAATGTTATTTAAGCCCAAGATTGTCAATACTTTTAGCTATTTAAGCTATTTATAACAAAGTCTGTGACAGTGACCAATAATCAAATTATAGGGTTACTTGGACCCACTATTTACGTGGATCCAAGTAACCCTTACAAACTTTTTTTTTTTCATTTATCAACTCTATGACACTGAACTATAAATTTTTATTAGTTTTCGCGTATTTTAAGGAATATAGACAATGTATTAGACCAACCTTTACCTTTTTCAGGTTAAGACTGGCCATGCCGTCCAAATACAAGAGACTTCCTGGAAGCCGAAAATATAAAGACTTCTCAACTGACCGATTGCAGGAATGCCTGAAAGCAATAAAATCTGATGAAATGTCTCAAAGGAAAGCAGAAGCTCATTTCAAAATTTGCAGATCAACCATAAAACGTAGACTAAAAAGTGAGACACCAAAAAGTCCCGGCCATCCTAAAGTGTTCACAGAGGAAGAGGAGAGGGCATTTGCAAGTCATTTGGATAAAAGTAGTTAATTTAGAAAAGAAATGGAATCATCCTCTGAAGATGCAGATGATTTTAGCCTCCAATCGTCAGGAGATAGTGAGTTCAGTTTTTTGAACAGTGAATTTGATCTTATGGATCTTATTAATTTCCCTTCTACCAGTGGCGCTGGTAATGATGAAGCTATGAATGAACTCTGCAATCAAGATGAAAACATTGTCATGGACAAAAGAGATGAGAATTTAGTTGAAAAGGGACTTAAAGAAAAATTAGTCGAAGGCAATTTTGTTATAGTGTTGTGGGAGAAAAAGGAATTTCCAGGCATCATTACAAAAATTGATGAAAATGGAGCGATTGTTGAGTGCATGCAGCGCACTCTAAAAGGTTGGAAATGGCCAGAAGTAAAAGACATTCTTTATTATAAGTGGGGAGATATAAAAAAAGATTGATCCTCCTAAAATGTTAAAAAGGGGGCTATATTCAGTTCAATCAATCAAAGAAGATGTTTAGATAAAGAATTTTTATCTAACTTCATATATTTTTTCATTTATTGTATCGTATTTTTTCATATCCCATGTCCTACATAAACCCAACACACGCTAATAATGCTTTATAATAGGAAAACTAAACCTGGGTCTAAGTAACCCAACCTAAGGGCTACTTGAACCCATTAGAAAAAAACATTCAGAAATTTAGTAAATGAAATAAACCAAATTTAAAGGTTACATGCTTTATTTATGGGTATTCTTTAATAATTATAAGCATTGTTTGATTTCATAACACAATATGTATTGATATAAATAAGGATTTATCTGGAACATTACTAAAATTGGGTTCAAGTAACCCTGATTTACGGTATCACTTTTATCACTTGTTACCGGCCCTGTAACGTTTTGTAGTTTTTACACTTGCCCTACATTTAATAAGCATGAAGACATTTTCGCGCTTCGTTGTATTATGGTAGGTTTTTCTTTCAATCACTAGAATTTTCTTGAATGGATTATTTAAGTTATGAATGAATCGGAACACTCCCGATTTTGCTAGAACGTTGTAGAAATTTCCTTCCGAGTATAAATAGCTGGCCTTGAACACAGTTAGTCCTTTTCAGATTTGATATCTGGGAGACTCGTTTTTATTCGCTCGGGCGAATGAATGTTTTGCTTTTGTAATTTTCTTAATTATTGTTCACGTTGGATACGTGGTGCTGAGTTACTGTTGAGAGTAGTGTACTGTTTGCTACCTAATTGCTGGATGTTTAGCAATTGTTTCCTGCTCCTATTGTAAATAAGTGTACATACTTGTAAATAAATTTATAGTTACTTCCTCAAGATTGGAATGCTTATTTAAGAAAGTTGAAGGTGCTACGGACTCGTTACAATATTTACTAATATTAGTGCTATGTAACTTTAAATATGAAAATAGCAAAAAAGTGGCTCATTTTACCTCCATATTACCCTGCTTCGTGCAACTGTCTGCATGTGCTCTGTACTACATGAAATAATTATTTGTAGAAAAGGCGAAACACTAAGATAGCAGTTGTAGAGTTCGTTCAGGTCTCTCCTCCCATCTACATGAACTAGCTCTAGTATCGTGTCATAATAATGACTTCTACTTCTTCTGGTTGGTTGCCATTGGAGACGAAAAACGAGATCGCGATGATATGATAGAATGGAATGAGAAAAGTTAGAATAAATATTGTGTTGGTAAACTTTGTGAAAGTTTATTTTATCAAAACATACTACACTGGCGCAGTGTCGACCGTATTCGAACTTTCATCTTTAGCAAAGGGAACTACGAGGTAGGCAAACCTTTTGCTGTTTTAAAAATTTCAGAGTGGAATTTAAAATTTAATTTGGTTTAACTGCTTGTGAGAAATACATAAATTTAGCCATGTTCCGAGGCGCTCGGAAAGAAGAACTAAAGCTACTCGCGGAAGAAATTGGACTGATTACTACTCCAGAAATGAAAGTTATAGATTTAAAAGAATTAATTTTAAATAGTGACTGCTATAAAAATGATGAGGAGTTTGTTGAAGAATATTTTAATTCTATGATGTCGAGTAGGAAAGCAAAAGAAGAGGAAGTGCGATTGGATGCACAACAGACGCGTGAGTTAGAAAAAATAAAAATTGAAGCGAATCTAGAATTAGAAAAAACGAATGCGAAGTTAGAATTCGAAAAGATAAGTCTTGAACGAGAAAAAATAGCTTTAGAGAAAGTTAAATTAGAAAATCAAGTGGAGAATGGATTTACGTCAAGTTAATTTTGAACCTGTAACGCAAATTTCTGTGGAAAATTTCATTAATAGCGTTCGAACACTAACTATTCCCGTTCCTGCGAAACAAGAAGGTTGGAATCTATTTTTCTCTTCATTGGAAAGATCTTTCAAAACTAAATATGTTCCAGACGAATTTAAAGGAGAAATTCTTTTAAATTTACTGGGAGAAAAGGCAGCAAATATTTTAGTTTATATAAAAGATGAGGAAATAAATGATTATAATAAATTAAAAAATATGGTTCTGAGAGAATTTGAACTAACTCCCTTAATTTGCTTACAGAACTATCAAAGGGCAAGACGCATGCAAGATGAGACCCATGTTCAATTTGCTTCGCGACTTGTGACTAGCTGGGATCACTATTGTAATTTAAGAAATGTTAATGATTTTGATTCTTTAAAGGAACTAATTGTCAGTGATAAATTATATCAAACGCTTGATCAGGAAACCGCCATACATATAAATATAAAGCAGGAAGAAAGTTGGTTCAAACCTATTAAAATGGCAAGAGAATGCGACATGTTTTTTGCTTCAAAAGGAAAGTCATTTTCTGAGGTATATTCAAATTATAGAGCTTCTAACAATCAAAATCACCAACGAAATATCCCTAGACAAGCCCATAATCAAGTAAGACGTGAAGAAAACAGAAAAAAAAAATGCTATATCTGTGGGGAAAACCATTTAGCTCGGGACTGTGCGAAAAAGTACTCTTCATTGGGAAAGGAAGATTCAATAATTGCCAAAGTAAATTCCGAATATTTAAAATCACCAGTTGCCCTTCAACCTCTGAAGTACGTTTCAGTTTACGTTAACGGGAAAGAAGTAAATTGTATACTTGATTCTGGATCACAAATTTTCGTGTGCAATTCCAACATATTTTCTGACACTTGTAATGACGAATTCGGTTCGATTTATTTGAGTTCAGCTTTCAGTGAAAAAGTAGAGGCTCGATTAATAAAATCAGTTGTCACTCTCACAAAAGATTCTTTCTTGAACCACCCAATGGAATGCGTAATTGCAACCACAGATAAATTAAATGTGCAAGCGCTAATGCCACCTTCTTTGTATGAGTCATTATGTTCCATTAATAGCGAACCCACATCATCTGAGGAAAACTTTCTTTCCGGGGAAGCAGAAGACTTACAACGCTTGCAATTTGAAGAGGAAAAAATGGAAGTAACTCTAAAAGAAGAAGAGGAAATTAGTAATACGTTTAGTGTTGAGGATGGTTCAGATGACTTTAATTTGAACTTGGATAGAAATAAATTGAAGCATGAGCAGAATAATTGTAGCTCTCTTGTGAAGATTCGCGACGAATTAAAGTTTAACAAAGGTAATTTTACGCTAATCGAGGACTTAATTTATCATAAGGATAAAATTCTTGGTGAACCAGTATTGCAGCTAGTGTTACCGCGATGTAAAGTGGGCGTGGTTTTGAAATTAGCTCATGAGTCTGTTTTCGGAGGACATATGGGGGTTAAGAAAACCAAAGAAAGGATTAGGTATAATTTTTTTTGGCCTAATATGTCTAGTGAAATTGCTACTTTTGTCCAGACATGTGAAGGGTGTCAGCTTCGGAAAGCAGAAAAAATTGGAGATAGGGCGCCAATAACACCAGTAGGTCGTCCTGAGCTACCTTTTGAAGTAGTTAATATTGATGTCATTGGACCAATTGATCCTCCTTCCAGCAGAGGGCATAAATATGTTTTAACTATGATGGATCAACATACTCGTTGGCCTGAAGCAGTTCCGCCGCTTACAGCCAAGTCTGCATGTGACGTGTTACTGCCGATATTTTCAAGGACTGGAATCCCAAACATAATTGCCAGTGAACAAGCAACACATTTCAAATCTGTTCTTACTGAAGAATTCACGAAAGGAATTGGGGGTAGTCCCAGTTTGTCAAATCCAGGTTATCCAGCCAGTAATGGATTAGTTGAACTTCGGAATAGGGTGCTGAAAGATATGCTTCATCATATCATCCGTGAAGATCGTAGAAATTGGGATCGTCAACTGCCTTTCCTCTTATTTGCTTATCGTGAAGTCCCAAATACTACCACAGGCGTATCACCATTTAAACTACTCTACAGTAGAGAAGCTAGAGGACCTTTATCCATACTCAAATCGCCATGGGCAGGTGAAATACATCATCCAAGAAACATTTCCCAGCCAGTTGCCGAGTATCTCCAAGAAATGAAAATTAAAATGGAGAAAGCTGCAGAAAGTGCATCATTCACTGCTGCCCAAAAACAAAAGGCGTACGCAGATTATTTTAACAGAAGGTCATCTGTAAGGCATTTCAACCTGCTAGAAAAAGTTGTTTTGCTTATTCCTGACAGCAGTAATAACATTTACGCCCGTTGGGCCGGACCAGGGGAAATAGTTGATCACCACCCTCCTCATTCTTACAGAGTTAAATTGCCGGACGGAAGTGTGCGACGTGTTCACGTCAATAAAATAAGGAAATACTATCCTCGTACTCTTGCGATTGAAGTAATTGTTGAAGATGAGCTCGCATTCGAAAAGATATACCCAACAGCTGGCTTATCAAGTTCTACAGCTAAAAAAATAATCGACAAAGCAGATTTGAAGCATTTGGATTGTGTAAAGAAAGAACAGCTCTTAAATCTACTGGAGGAGCATCAGTTTGTCTTTACTGGGAATGTGAAAATAGCTAAAGTAGGTGCATATAAGATACATTTGAAGCCAAATGCCTCACGCAGATGCCATCTCTCGCCTTACTTAAGATTGAGTTTCATAAGAGTGACACATCAATCTTATGTGGGGGGTGTAGAGTTCATTCAGGTCTCTCCTCCCATCTACATGAACTGGCTCTAGTATCGTGTCATAATAATGACTTCTACTTCTTCTGGTTGGTTGCCATTGGAGACGAAAAACGAGATCGCGATGATATGATAGAATGGAATGAGAAAAGTTAGAATAAATATTGTGTTTGTAAACTTTGTGAAAGTTTATTTTATCAAAACATACTACAGCAGTCATTAAGATAAACTTGAGCAGTAATCTCATAAAAGGAGGAACGGACGAATTGAATTTAAACACGGAAGTTAGACAAAGAACATTGACACCATGTCTTAACTATCAAGTCTCCCTCGTCGCACATAAATTAGACGAAATTTTACATTAGTTTTCTTTGAAACCTTGGAACAAACGTTGACAGAATATACAACTGAAAAAATTCTCTTCCAATCTGATTCATTAACTAAAATGTGAGTCCGTTCATAAAATTATCGACATTTCGCCAGAAAAACTTCTATCTCAATGTTTAGTCATAAAAAATATATTGAATAATGACAGTCATCATTGATTCCTGCGGAATATTAACCTTAATTATGTCTGCCAGCTATTTAGAAGAGAGATTCATAGAACAGGAAATTAAGCACTGTCAACTGACCTTGTTAAGTAGATCCTCCGAATGATCCGAAAGTAACGTTAACGTTTAATCACGTAAAGATTCTGAGGCATTAAGAAAATCCCGCACGTATATCGCAATTTTCATGTGGAGTTGCATAAAATAAGCTATTTTCATTTAAGGGATAGCTTTTCGCTTTCTTTCTTTGGATCAAAATTAGAATCATTTACATTTCTTAGTTTTAATGCTAAAAACGCGTCTTACTAAAAAAAACAGATAAGAAATTTAAAAATAGGATTCAATTTTATTAATAGTACTCTCTGTCTTTCTAAACGAAGCATAAATGCAAGGCTAAGGTCAGCATTCTTTAGGGACTTCATGTTTTTCTTTTTTAAAAAAGACGATTGAATACGGCATTATTGTTCTCTTTTTATTGAGTTAAGACATGGAGTCATAAATTTAAATACTGATTCATGTGTAACCCATCCTGCTTCATAAACTTTTTTTTTGAGAAAAAAGTATGAAAAATTTCTTAATGTACCATTAAAATATTGCTTAAAAAAATAAAAATAACTTAAGTATTCGAAAATAAAACATTTTTAAAGTATAAAGCAGTAAGTAATCACCCTTTAGCCAGGGCTAAGGCAGAAACGTGCAATACACCGCCTACTCGGTTATTATATCCATGGACTTCAATTGAGCTTCCATTCATGGACTGCAGCCCATGGATGAAATGATCGAGTTGGCGGAGTATCGCATTTTTAAAGTAACTTATTAAGTTAGGGATAATGTCTATCTTTCTGTCTGTCTGTCTGTCCCAGCTGTAAAATTTTCCTATAAGCTGAATTTCTGGGTATGAAATAGCATTAAGTACAAAAAGAAAATAATGATAAAGATACTGTTCTGATTTAAACAAAGTATTTTTTGTTTGCAATTTTTCGGAAAATAAATTTATTTTCATGCTTTACTATTTGCTTTGCACAATTTCTCGTTCCGCTTTGAATAAACCTTAGCGACAGCATTTTCGGCGGAATTTTCTAAAAGGCAGATTTACTTCAAACAAACTTTGAAGTAGCTCTTGACGAAGAGCATACAAAAAAAAAAAAAAAAAAAAAAAATTTTTTCGGCTTGTTTAAGGATATGCTTTTAGCAATTCAAAAGGTTTTCACATGTCTACGATGAAAGAAGTTCAAACCTCCTAATCTAAAAAACGGCAAATTATTTTTCTTCGTAGAAAAATTGAAAACATTTCAGAGATACCGACTACGTTATGAATTTTCTGTTTCAAAAAATAGATAAAAGCTATTAATGAAAATCAAACTGCAGTTTTTCGTAGACTTAACGCTGGCAAAAGACACAGATTAGCGATTTTATGCTTGATATGAATGGTGGTTATGGATAAGTAAAATCTTTGTATTCACAATAAATATTAAAATTGTACAATGTTTTTTTTTTTTTTTTTTTTGCTTCAACGAGTAAAAAAGTAAAAGAAGCGACTCATTTTGAATAAATGTTTAAGCTTTAATTTTTTGGGCAGCGGTTACAAAATAAATTAAATCTACTGGGAAAATAATGAATTTCTGATATCAACTCATTAGAACTAAGTTTCTTTTTATAGCAATTATTGTACAAAAATCGTTAATAAATTTGTATTTATTTTGCTATTTTTCATTTGTTTATTTTTTACTTATTCGAATTGGAAATGTTATTTTGGAGAGTATTTTGCTGTAACTCATCAGTATAACTTGTATCTCCTATTACTGTTCATTTCCTTATCGAAAAAAAAATATCTTGAGCTTAAAATAATCCTGCTTAAAGAAAATTAACAGGTAGAATTTATTGAAATATGGTGAGTAGCAGCTAGAGCGAACTAATTTGATACATTCGTTTTTCTTGGAAACTTACTTAGATCCGAAACTAATAGATTTAATTGAAACAACATTTTAAAAATAATTCCTGATGTATCACATAGGATCTCTATTTTCTTTCTCTTTCTTGTACTCTTCATACGTTAATAATCTTACAAAAATAATCTCATTTAAATTTGTTAGCCTGTTTGAGCAACCGGGAAATACGGCCATCTAACATTCAATACACTCATTCAATTTTCAGTCTCTTTCTTTTGAGTAGAATGTAATGAATGTTTTTTTTTTAATAACACACGTTACTGACATTTAAAGAAATTCCTATGCATTTTTCTAGAACTGCTATTGTGTTGCTATATGCCGTGCGAATACGTTTTCTTTTTTCTTCCAGAAATTAGTACTTAAAGAAGGCTCACAAACTTACGAGTATTGGAAGGAAATCCCAGTTCCTATCTATTTGGAATTTTATTTTTTCAACGTAACTAACACAGAAGAAGTATATAATCGTACAAACAAACCTGTTTTGGAAGAAGTAGGACCTTACACTTTTAGGTATTCTATCTAAAAATTTTGATTCCTTCAATCATGTACATCAGTTTCTTAATCTATGTTTCGCGGAAAGTTAATAGATGTTTATCAAAAACCTGAAATGATGTTATATTAATGGCTAAAAGGAATTCTGGTTTAATTAATATTCAGTACAAAATGTATGTGAAACAAATTCTAATGCAGAAACGTTTTCAAAGTACAGAAATATCCTCAACATCATACTAGATATAGGAGCTGATAGCAAAATGATATGAAATTCATGAACCAAAATTATCATTAAAGCCATTAGTAGCTTTATTATATTTCATGCACTTGTTACTAATCATTGGAGCTAAATACGAACTAATTAATTTTATCTTATTTTTATTTATTATATTCTCTTAATTACCATCCTTAGAAATCTGCACAAAAAGACAGATCATATCAATGTCACATTCCCTTCAGTGTCTTAAGAGCCATTATTTTGAAATTCAGACAAGGTGTGGCAGTGACCATTTTTGATTTTTCTGATTTTTTTATATGTCAAAGTAGGTCATGAGAAATAAACATTCTGAAGTTTGTAGCCCCCCAAAAAATTTTGTTCGCTCGGTAAAAATTCCCAAAGTTTGATGTTATGCAGCTCTTTTTTGGTAAAACGGCTGAAAGACACATTTCAGTGCGCTGTAGTTTTTTACAGAAACGCCACCCCATGGTTATGTTTACATTTATTGATTGTATGGTGTGTAGTTATGAGGACTCCATAGTTATTTGGGTTGGGGTGTGTTGCTTTCTTCAGTTCAGGGGCCGCAAAGTATGGTTTTTAGTCCATTTTTGCTCGACTTTGAACTGCGTTATTTCCCCCTAAAAGCAACCCCCCGAAATTTTTTTAACATATATTGAAAATGTATACTATGAAAAGAATATGTGGTACGAAAATTGTTTAATATCTCATTGCTTAGAAGAGAAAAAGGCTTCGACATTTTTCAAATTTTCAAAATTTGCGGTTTTTTGATCGCATTTATCTCAAAACAGCAACTCTAGAGAGAAAAAGCTTTTATGGATTATGGAACCTACAGATGTGTAGAATAACGTAAAAAAGAAAGTTGCGTGGGGTCTCGTCTCATTTTCAAGAAAATAATTTTTTTTGTAGCTCATTTTAATGCTTTTTCTCATAGTAAAATGTGTCCATCAAGTGGGTCAGATCTGCTGAAACTTTAAATACATAGTAATGATGTATTTAAATTTGTATAAAGAAAGAGAAATAGACTAAAAACACTGAATTTTGTCTAAATTTTTATAATTTTTAGTTCTTTAATTGCAAATAACTCTAGAAACGTAAAATCCTGAGAGAACTATTGAATGCAAATATTACTAGCTTTGAAGTATTGGAAAAAGTAAATTCGGTGAGGTATCTTCAGATTTATTCTAGTGGGTGGTCACAGCGACCTCCCGAAAAATTTCACGATCGAAGAATTTTGCTGACGATTCTGCAAATTTGGAAACTATTGCAACATTGAGATTTTTTAATGATATATTTTTCTCACGTGTGCTTGCTTAATCGTATTTTGAAAAAAATAAGTTTCAGTGCCCATGAGTAGCTTATACTTCTCAAAAAGATGCTCTTAATTTGCCAAAGGAATTTCCTAATTTTTCTGAATGATAAAATACGATCAAGTCCACACGTAAAAAATAAATAAATAGAAAATTTCCATGTTGCAGTACTGTTTCCAAAGTTGCTGAATCTTCAGAAACATTTTCCGAATATGAAATTTTTCTGGAGGTCACAGTGACCTCTTTTGACTTCCCATTGGGGAGCCTCTAAAAATACCTCACAGTATTTGCTTTTTCGAATATTTCCAGTCATTGCTAGCTAGTAATATGTAAATTCAATATCTCCCTCAGCAACAATTTATCGTTTTTGATATACTAATTGGAATAAGAAGCTAAAAGTTCTAAAAATTCAGACACAATTAAATGCCGTGATTATTTTTCACCATTACTATGCATTCAAAATTTACTATACACACATACATAAATTATTATCATATATTTTAAGTTTTAGCAGATCTGACCTACGTACAGGACATATTTTACTACCAGAGAACGTATTAAAAACTGCTATTTTTTTCTGTAAAACTAGAAGAGACCCCTGGCCGGTTTTTTTTACGTCGTTTTACACATATGCAGGTATCATAATATAAAAAAATAATCGTAACATGTAAAAAATAAATACATAGAAAATTTCAATGTTGCAGTATTGTTTATAAGTTTGCGAATCGTCAGCAAAATTTTTCGATCATGAAATTTTTCGGGAGGTCACTGTGACCTCCCACTAGAATACAGCTGAAGATACCTCACCGAATTTACTTTTTCCAATATTTCAAAGCTAGTAATATGTGCATTCAATAGTTCTCTCAGGATTTCACGTTTTTAGAGTTAATTGCAATTAAAAAACTAAAAATTATAAAAATTTAGTCAAAATTGAGTGTTTTTAGTTTTTTTCTCTTTCCTTATACAAATTTAAATACATCATTACTATGTACTTAAAGTTTCAGCAGATCTGACCCACTTCATGGACACATTTTAGTATGAGAAAAAGCATTAAAATGAGCTACAAAAAAATTATTTTCTTGAAAACGAGACGAGACCCCACGCAACTTTCTTTGTTACGTTATTCTACACATCTGTTTCTTCCATAATCCATAAAAGCTTTTTTTCTCTAGAGTTGCTGTTTTGAGTTAAATGCGATCAAAAAACCGCAAATTTTGAAAATTTGAAAAATGTCAAAGTCTTTTTCTCTTCAAAGTAATGAGATATTAAACAATTTTCGTACCACATATTCTCTTCATAGTATACATTTTCAGTGTATGTTAAAAAGAATTCGGGGGTTGCTTTTAGGGGGGAAATAACGCAGTTCAAAGTCGAGCGAAAATGGTCTAAAAATCATACTTTGCGGCCCCTTAACTGAAGAAAGCATCACACCCCAACCCAAATAACTATGGCGTCCTCATAACTACACACTGTAGAATCAATAAGTGTAAATATAACCATGGAGTGGCGTTTCTGTAAAAAACTACAGCGCACTGAAATGCGTCTTTCCGTTTTATCAAAAAAGCGCTGCATAACATGAAACTTTGAGAATTTTTACCGAGCGAACAAAATTTTTTGGGGGGCTACAAACTTCAGAATGTTCATTTCTCATGACCTACTTTGACATATAAAAAAATCAGGAAATTCAAAAATGGTCACTGCCAAAATTTCCTTTTTTTTGTTCGATTTTCAAAATATGGCTCTTAACAGACATGTTGTGTCGCTATAATTAATCTTACCAGGGAACCACACGAAAAAAGTAAAAATGATAAACATTTAAATAAGTAGTAAGCAAAAGAGCATATAATGAAACTTTTTTTTACTTGACATTTTTTTTTCTTTTTTGTCGTCGTGTCCAAGTTATCGAAATTATAAGTTCTTAAAGTCTGCTGGAATTTTAAGCAAAGATTTGGTGTGAAATGCAGGAAAACGTGACTTCACCATCTGCATGTGGCAGCACATCCATTTGCAAAGAGTGAAAGATGTCTTCCATTTCTCATTGAAAATTGCTAAAACTGGCGATTTTTTTTTTTAATTTTGCCCCCCCCCCCCCCCCGGACTTTAGGACTTCTTATTTCAATAGCTTAGAGACAAGAATAAAAAAATCATGCGTAAAAAACATGTTTTGCTCTCTATGCCCTTTTGATTACTACTATTTTTTTTTTTTCAATATTACACTGTCATAGTTTTTTCTGGTCCCCGTTATTTACTCTACTATGCAATTTACACGCATTATTAACTCTACTATGAGAATTTTCGTAACCAAAGCTATCTAAAATTGTATTGTGTCATAACGTGTTGATATGGAATTCAACTGCTATAAATTTTTAATTTCGTGGAAAAAATGAGACGCTTAGTGAAATTGATGAACAGGCAGACATCAGGCATACTAGCAACCCATTATTTTCCAGGAAAGTTGAATATATTTACAGTGTTTATATATATTTTCTTTTTTATTTTCATTACATGCGTCAATTGACTTACCCCAACCCCCCTCGAGAAACAAATTGAGATAAAGTTACATTTACATATTAGTCATTAATCAAAAGAGAATGCGCAGTAAAAGTTATGCAGCAATAGCTTATAGTTTTGAAAACGACAAATACTCCTGTAACAACAAAAATAAAATAGTGTGTACAGATTTCTATATCTCTTAAAACTTTGTCAATATTTTTTCCAATGTTTTCAATAAAAGTGTGCTATTAAGAGAATACTTTGAAATAAATATTGCAAATTTCTTCTATTCCTTTCCTGTTTTCATTACTTTGTCTTTTATACTTAGAGAATCCAGAGAAAAAGTTAATGTAACATGGCTAGATAACGGCACAGTCCGTTACAGACAAATCAAAAGGTGGTACTTTCAGCCTGATCGTACAAATGGATCTCTACAGGACTACATAACTACTTTAAACGTTCCAATGATGGTTAGTATACAAACTAATCTTTCCAATCACGAAACAATACAAATTTTTATGCTTATTTTCTATTATATCTTATGCTATACAATACATCCTATATGAAAAAGCTTCCTTTTCGTTATTTAAAAGAAAAAAACATATTTTTTAATGTCTAATTTAATTTTTAACTAACTAATTTCTTGATAATTCTATGATTTGTTAACCCTTTAAGCGGTTTGCTCGTACGGTGTACGTGCTACCCGAAATTGGCCTCATCTGGTTTCCCCGTACGGCGTACGGGCATCGATATTTTCATTCTTTTTCTGGTTTTCCCGAACTGTTCGGAAAATTGTAAACCTCAAAATTCACAGTAAGTGTGAGAGAAATTTTTGCATAATTTGTAAACCGTTCATTACTGCATGCAGAATGTACTTGAAAAAAGCAAATATTTCGGGATTTTGTGACCAAAATTGTAAAATAAAAAATATTGTAAAAGCATTGAAAACGAAAAAAAAATTAAAAATTCTTTATATTCTTATTCTGTTAAGTATGGTACTTAACTATATGCAATAAAAAAATATGCCTTTTTTGGAAGCATTTCTGGTAAAATAATTGACCGCTTAAAGGGTTAATGAGACAATAGTAAGATTAATTTTGAAGATAAAATAAGTAAAATAAAATCTTAGATCATTGTTGTAAAAGTGCAGTCCTTTATTGAAAAATTAGTTTAGAAATTCAGATTTGACACTCAAATTACATAACTTTTATTACTCTTTATTGAAAGTTTTGTAGTTGAACTTCAGATATTTCTATTCGGACAATCTCTACATATTGTTTCATTAGAAAGAAATAACACGGGGAAGTAAGTAGTTACACAATTTTTGTTGAGGTAGATTTTAACCTGTTTTTAAATTGGCATGCTGATTTTTAAACTACAGCAATTTTTCTGTGTTTTTTTTTTTTTTTTTTTCAGATTTTTTCCCCTCCTTTCCCTTATATGAATGTGCTTATTTTCCGCAGAAAAGCGTATATTGCAGGAATCCTTACTGATCTCCTATTGGCAAACAAAAACCTTTTAAATCAGAAAAAAAAGTTTTTCTTTTCCAAAATATTACGACTATGATAAATGACAAATCTTAATTCTCTTTTATATTAAGGAAAGAAATTATATTTTCAATAAGAAGTTTATAAAAGTTCCATGTTCATCCATAACACTTTTTCTTTTGTATTTTATTGCAATGTATGTAATTGTTACTTGCATAAAAAAATCCCCTTTGTGCTATCTTTCCCAAAAACGTCCAATTTTGTCTATTGGTAGCTTTGAGCACTATATAACTGAAAAACGTGAGGCGATGGAGTAAAGATAAGATCATTTTTTAATTGAGCTGTCGTTAGTTAGCAAAAAACAAATCACAGATCTGAAACAACGAAATCGCAAATATCTAGTGTAATCAGTAGTATTCACGATTTAAATGATACGAATTACCCTTTTCAGTGCTATATTATTGTTGTAGCATTTTTTTCATACAGAATATTTTAAATTTCAGACCAAGTGAAATAGCAAAACACTTCTTTGAATGAAAGTCTTAGCCTTTTTTCCACATCGTGAATCCTTTGTTACATAGTATTGCCATCAATCTTTTGAAATTGGCACCGACAAGCCTTTTACATTGCTTAATTAACTTAACGCGTTTCAAACAAACAGTAATAGAGCTGCCAGAAATAAAAACAAATTTAGTACATCATGAAATTCGCAGGTGATAAGAGATCAAGACTATTTTAGGAAAACAAGGTAAGATGGAGGGGAATGTGGGCACAGTGCAAAGGCCTACACACTGTGTTTGCTTAAAAGGAATGTTGCTTAGGTAAGGAAAAAAATCTTTTTACATTGAGTAAATTAATGAATCCAATGACTGGTGCGTGATTTTACATGTTAAATTTAGAACTTAAATCTAGCACCATTTTTTTCCATTTCGGGTTTTCATTCCATTTTTATCCTTCTCCTAAATTTTGTTGCCTCCTTGTCAAAGAAAATCACCTCACCCTCTAAAAGAATTTGTCTGCGCTTAACACATATGTGCGGCTCAATAAATAATAATTATCAATAATTATCTTCATTTTAATTTTTCACTACAGGCTGCTGCTGCTAAAGGCAAAGAAATGGATATGGCTTTGGTATATTACGCTCTAGAGGAATTTTTCGATCATTTCAACAGCACATGGTTTGTAACAAAAACTGTAGATGAACTACTTTTCACTGGATACGAAGATCCTTTGATGAAAGCAGCTAAAGCGATCATGAATATGCCTTATGATAAGTTTGGATGGTTTTATGAAGTACGTTTGTTGATTTTGTAATATTAATATTACTTTTGGTCTACTTTGAGAGTGTCGTTTGATGATAAATAATTACCCTTTAACTCTAAGAAATCAAATAATTTTTAAACTAAGTACTAACTTTTGTAATATTTTATTTATCGAACCAACCAAATGCTCGATACCTACCAAAGCATGCTCCCCCCAGATAAGCCACAAAGTAAATATCCGAAGTGTACAAACCAATCAAAGGTAAGGTAGTGTCGGATCTACGATTTTTCTAAACCAGGGGAAAAACATCAATTTTTCAGCCTTTAACACGTCTATTTTCAAGTTTTTTTATCTAGTTTCAACGAAAACGAGCAGAAATAGGGTGATTTTGCCAACCCCAGGAATTGCCGCCCGGGGCAAGTGCCCCGGCTAGCTTCCCCCCCCCCTCCCTCCCCCTTGATCCGGCACTGAGGTAAGGTAAAAACTAATGATACTTAAAAAGGGAGCAAAACTTTTTTTACAACCATCAACTCACTCTCATATATGTTTAAAATATGTTCCAAACTAATTAAGAATTATTTAGCCAGAAATAGAAAATTTGAATATAAAATACAACGTGTTTAAATATGCAATCAAACTAAAATACTAATGGAGTACAAAAGTATAAGCTGCAAACTATACTAAAAATAACAGGTAGAAAGCTTAGTGGAAAATAGTAAAGAAAATTTATTTGGAAAAATGGTGACAAATCCAAGATTAACAGTAACGAAAGTTAATTGTTCTTGTATTAACTATAGAAAAAGTTTCATATTAAAAGCTCTCGTCACTTGAATATCATTGCATTAGTCTCTGAAATTAGAAAACATTCTTCAGATAAAATTTTGAAAAAAAGTATTTATTAATTTTGACTAAGCTAAGAGATATGATTGACATCACGTTTCTTAAACGTCATGAAATCTGACTTTAACGGTCCAAATTGTTCTTCTAATACTTAAAACTTTACCGTTTATGTATTTTTTGACTTCAGAAGGTAAAGATTAATTATGAATGTAGAGTAGATATCAACCTGTTCTAAAATAATTACTAAAATTTTAAATTAATTAAAATTCATGTGACCAATGAAAAAAACAAATATAGTAACAATTGAAATAAAGTCTGAACATTATCTGGTTTTGGACTCAGGGGGGCTCTGTTGTTCTGAGTAAGTTTCGTATATTTTTTAATTCCTTTTTTAGCGGAACGGTACAGATGACGGAGAATTCATAATACATACAGGAGCAGACGATATTCAAGAAGTTGATCAAATCTATACATGGAATCATTCAAGGTTTGTAAAAAAAAACATTTACTAACCTTGGAACTCCTTTTTTAAGCATGAAACTACTTTTGAACCTATAGACCCTTCTTGGAATATGCATGGACTTTCTTTTTAAAGAATTAAAATTTATTCAGTTTTATAACGAAAATCTTCAACGGCTGAACTTAGTCTCAATGTGTATTGATAAGAAGCAGAAATGTTCATTTTATAGACTTTACATTCAGTCCAGGAAGACATTATGACAGAAGGTAGAAATAAAATTTGTTAGTGACTTCTACGCTAGTTAAGATTTACAAACTAATCCCTCTTTATTCATATTTACTGTCAGCTGGGATAAAACTTAACATGGGGTAGATGGAAACAAATTATGTTGCCACACTTGTAGTAATTTTTGAAACTAAACTGTTGGTGAGTAATGATTTCATTTTTTTTTGCAATATTCAAGCGCGTTGCATCTGAATCTAGTATCCTATACACATAGGTTAAACTAAGCAAGTCTTCAGAACTATCAGCTAAACTTGGCGACTTTTCTTAAAATTTGGGTACAATTTAAGACCTCAGATTTTAATAACGGAGACACGAAGGCTAATAATTTATATTTCCAGAAACATGCTTTACTATACTCTTTTAGTATCTACTTAATTTTTAAAAAATCATTATTACTTCCTGGTAAGGTAATGTGTAAACAGAGAAAGAAA
Organism: Uloborus plumipes; assembly: GCA_038373865.1. Classification (NCBI taxonomy): domain Eukaryota; kingdom Metazoa; phylum Arthropoda; class Arachnida; order Araneae; family Uloboridae; genus Uloborus; species Uloborus plumipes. The sequence continues at coordinate 65,587 of JAXGGA010000559.1, forward strand.
TTACTGTCTTGACATAATAGTACCTGTTGCAACTTCTTTGTCCTGTAGCATTCAAGAAATACTTTTTTTTTCACTCTATGTCTTAAAGTCTCTAAGAAACGACGAAATTCTCAATTTTTAGGGATTGTGAGGATCAAGTGGAACATGCTATCCCATCTTTCATTTTTATTCATTTATTTTTAAGTGTTCACCAATCGCGACATTTCCATGTTTTTTTATACCGACGAAAGGAAACGTTTTTTCCCACCTCTGCGGAACTCTCCTAACGTTTTTCGTATGTTAAGGGCTGGTTTCCTAGAATCGTCGCTGACGTCGGGCGCGACGCACGCTGGAATCAGAACCAGTTTGATTGGAGCGTGGTGTGAAGCGACGTCAATCTGCGACTCAGGCGCATGCGCAGAAGGCGGCGGCGTCTGTCGCCTCGCCAGAGATCGACGATTTCACTCCTAGGAAAACGGGCCTTTACCTACCCAGGTAGCATACAAAACGTTAAAACGTTTTATAAACGTTTTTAATCCGTTGTCACAACGTTAATAACCATTTCACAACCTTTAAAAAAAACGAAGTGTGCTACTTGGGTATACTCTTCACTCACTAATATATATATTTAAAAAAAAAAAACACGCTATAAGTTCGGAAATGCCATTTGTTTCCATTTAATTTACCTCGTGCATTCTTTTACGGCAACTAACCATATCGTCGGCACCATGCTAAAATTACGAATGTGAAAATTGGCACATTTCAGGAGAGCCAAAACACTGAATATAATTTTTTCCCACCTGACGTGTTTGGTTATTTTCAATTTTTTATTTTTTATAGATATCTTTAAGTGTAAAACTATTGCTCGAAGGTATCATTTTAATTTAATTATTTGTAAAATTTGAACTTGAAAAACGCGATTTTTCACATTCGTTATTTTAGCATTTTGCCGACGATATATGGTTACATTAATAAGTAAAACCGCGACTAAACTTAAGAACTATTAATCGATCCAAAATTATTTGAGTGGATCAAGAGTTCAAATTCATCTATTTCATTAATAATAGTACTTTTACGCGTAATAATAAGTTCTACGTTAAAATTCGACTATTTTAGAATTAACAAAAGACTGGTTTGCATATTAAATTACCACAATACCATTTTTTTATGAATAAGTAAAAGCATAATATTATCCACATGAGTTAGATATAGATAGCCTTTTGCTTCCACATTTTTCTGTAGATCAATACAGATTTTTATTTTCTTTTCAGAACTGTTACTACCTATGATCCTCCTTGCAATATGATTAACGGTTCAGGTAATTGTTATATATTTAGGTTTTATCTCACTCCTTGTCATAAATCATAACTCAACTAGAGTATTATAAATAACTAATTGTGGGCACAGTATAAGGGTTATATTATAATATGGATTCAGATGACGTAGTTGTAGCATTTGGAAAAATAATATTTTGATTCTGTTAGAACTTTTATAGCTGTGATATTTTCATTGATTTTCAATTTTGATTTTTATATATTTTTAAAAACAAACAAGAACACACTAGAGTAACTAGTTATGGTTCCGTAGGTTTGGTTATAATTATTATTAATATTCAGAGTAGCTGAATTCAGTTATTTTCAGGAAATTCACACACACACAAAAAAAAAAAAAAAAAAAAAATAGTGATCACAGATATTAATCACAATATTTTTTCTTTCAATGTTACCCTTTGAGTATAACTTTTTCAGCTCTAAATTACTAATCGATCCTGCTCATAATGTAAAGACTAATTAGACAAAAACTAATCATAATCATCTTTTGTTATACAGTATGCACCCACGAACTAGACTAGAATTATAAGTTAAATTCGAATGTTAAAGCATCAGATTTAAACAAACGAGAATGTATTTATTAATCGAATAACTATAACCATAAAGCCACCAAGAATGGCCAAAAGAAAAAAAAAAGTGCCTCATTAGATTAAAAGGATCCTAAATATTTAAATCAAGGGCAAAAATATACCTATATGATAGGGAGAAAAAGCTGAGGAATGAAGATGTACCAATAAAAACTAATTCGATTTTTAAAAATACTAAAATTAAAAAAAAAAGTCATGTTCGTTACTTAAAAAAGAAACACTTCATAAACTCAAATGCAATTTCACTATTGGTGGCAGAGAAACATTTACACAACAGATAACACTAAAAATTATTCTATGTTTGGAAAAAGTATGGTAATGTATTTCTGAAAAAAATTTAGTTTTAGAATACACCGATGTTGTTCGTAGTGTGTTGATCACAAAACTGATACTGGTAATACAATATAAACCTGCTCATTAGTGGTTGGCTGACCCTAACCAGCCATTTTACTCTAGCAAGCAACTATTTTTCAAAGTTTGTAATCAATATAGTTTTATTTAGAAAAGCCGCTGCACATAAGTTTTAAATTGGGGTTCAAAGTGAATAATTGTACATATAGAATCGGAAAATTCCAGTGATGTGTCTGGAATAAGAAAGATAATGTCAGCAAATAAAATATTATGCCAAATGAATATGAAAATTTTTTAATATGAAAGTGTGAGCTAAAAGTAATCGAACTTTCTGGTGATAAAATAAAATAAATGTGGGATAATATGTTTTAAAACTAATATTTATTCAAAATAGGATTTATTTAATTCAATGCAACGTTTTGAACGGTCAACCAATTTATCCATAGACTTTTGTACTTTGGTTTTAGGAATCTTTAGTACCTTCGTCACGGCTGCTTTAAGGGCTAAAAGATCATCGTGAAAAGCTTCTTTCATTGCAGTTTTCGGGTTCACGAACAGAAAATAGCCACACGGTGATAGATCAGGCGAATCAAGAAAATCTGGATCATTTCCCCCAGCTGTTGAAATGATCTCTTTGCAATTCTCTACACAAGTAGTGATCAACTTACGGCCAGCGTGCCATATGCGGCCGTCAAAGCCGATCTATGTGACTCTCCATTATACTTAATGTTACTAATTTAAAACTAGGTTCTGCAACAGTCCAAAACAACTAATCATCTTCATTCGATAAAAAGAACTACTGTTGCAAATTTGAGTAAAGATAAGACAGAAACTTCGTATTAATAAAATAAGTATTTGAAAAGAAACTCTGCAAGGAAGCACAATTCTTTGAGGAGGTGGTCTTCCCAACGTATTTACTTTGAGCTTGTGATGAATCAATACACAATACCTTAGCAAGAAATAAAAAAATTATGATTTAATTTTCTGCGCATACAATATTTATGAACCATATATTTTCTAATAAACTTCTATATGTAGAAGCGATAGTTTAATCTAATGAAAATTATTGAAAAACATAATGTAGTTTCTATAAAAGTGTTTTGCGTTATTATTTATTTGTCTATTACAAAAATAGAATGAGAATAAAGCTTTCATATTCAGTTTCTCATGTGAATAAATTTCACTCAGATAGTTTTCTGTGAAACTTTGATTAGGAAACACGATCTTAGGCTAAAATTTTATCAAACCTTTTCAAAATCACTGATAGTTATCAAGACATTTACAATATCAAAACACTTACCTGTTACGGTGCCTCAGAGAGCCCCTGAAAAAAAAAAAGAGTGCTGTTGTATTATTATTATTACTATTATTATATTAGTCAATCTTTACAAAACTTATAATTGGCAATGAGGTAATTTTTAACTTTTCATTTTCTGGAACTCTTTTGAATTCAAAAGAAAATTTTTATTTTGTACTTATGCATGACAATTAAAACCTTTAATATCGATATTAACCAACAGAAATTTACTAACAATCTTATCCTAACGCAACCTTACATTCTAATATTTTAGCTGGAGACATATGGCCACCCAATCAAACTGGTGAAGATAACCTAGAACTTTTTGTGACTGATATATGCAGGTACGGCATATGTAATTTTTATTGACCATAGATTCAAATTTAAAACATTTTTATAATTCAACCAAATGATGATCTAAGAGAAATCTTGGGGTACGAGGGGCTTAGACTGGAATAATAATCTTTCGATAAATGCAATAGCGATAGCGAATATTAAGGAAATTGATTATTTTTTTAATCGTTTGTTTGCTACTTATTCTGTGGTTGGATGCTCTTTCATCAGTAAGTTTACGTCTTCTGCAATAAAAATGGGGCTCTGTGTAGCTCCGAAACATGTGTGTGTGATAGTTTGCATTTTTCCTACTTTATGAACGATGATTTTATCCACTTATTTTGAACAGAAAGTTATTGTTTTCAGTCTCATTACTGACAGCTAACTCAATCCAATTTAAGGGAAAGAATAAATCAAAATATCACGAACTTCATATATCTTGCGAACATGAACATTTTCATTGGTTTTTTGTTATATTTCAGGTCGTTATCGTTCAGGTACCTGAAAAAACTGAAAGTGAAGGACATTGATGCCTATAGGTACTGGGCTGATAACACTCAATTAGATAATGGAAAATACAATCCAGAAAATAAATGTTTTTGCAGTGATGGCATATGTTTACCAGCTGGAAGCATCAATGTCAGCGCATGTAAATTTGGTAAGCTGAAATCAAATCTTACCCGAGGAAATCATACAAAATGTAACAATGAAAACAGTTGAAACAGGTAGCAATCTAAAGAGAATCTTAAAACATATTTTGGACTAAAACTATTTTTTTTCATCCGCCCGCAATCAAGACCTAAGGTCTCACACTATGACGATTTTTTTTCCTTTTAAGCACCAAATTTAAAGATGAGAAATTATTCACGTAAATTTCACCGTTTTCATGTGCACTACATCTATCTACACTGCCATGCTAAGAGCAAAAGTGGTATCTATCTGCAGAGGATCTCAAACTGAGAAATTGCTGTTTCAAGTTTTGTTCAGCCATGTATTTGATTCGGGAGGTTATTTTTCAGGATTTTTTAAAAAATATTTCTCTTTCTCCCTAAAACAGTGTATTTGGGTGAAATTTAGCAAAGAACCACCTGGTGACAATAAGTCAATTTTGTTAAAGTGCAGATACGACTCTTGTGCTTGGCACGGCAATATAAATCATGTGAAAGATGCATGCTAATACTTACTGAAACTTGCAAAATTTGGCGACTTTTCTTAAAAATTTCGGGAATCTTTAAGAACTCATATTTCGAAAACGGGGTCCCGGGGGCATATAATTTATGCGTCCAGAAATATGTTTTACAATGTTCTTTCGATTGCTACTTTTATTTTTCATTTTTTCACTATTGTATGGTTTAATAGTTTGCAATTTTCGTGTTAACGCATTTGCTCCTCTCATTCAAAAAAATTCAAATGGTAAACCTTATGTACTGAAAAATAAAAATTAATTACCTCCTACAACGTGAATCTTTTAAATCATAGTTCAATGCTCCCCCATAGCACATTCATATTTATAAATACAATTGTAGATTAGAATTCATGTAAAGGAAAGTAAACTAGAATTTAACAATTGATTGCGCCCAGGAATATTTGTAGACAGCTTTCATTGATGCATTAACTTGGAAGTCAAGATGAAAAGGCACTCAAAAATAAATTGAAAAATATAGCTTGAATTTTCATTAATTTACGTTAAAAAAATTTTTTAAATGGCTGTACATAAATATTATATTCTTTTCAGCATTTGTGATTCCCCTCCTTTCTACGTCAAGCTATTTTTTAGAAGAATATTCCGTTTTAAAAAAGGCGTGATGCCATACTTCTTGTTATCTCCTCAATCCCTCCATCTTGTCACAAATTGTCAAATTTTCACTCGACTCCCTCCCCTCACTAAGCGTGATATCAATTTTAGACCGCTCCTAAACGAATTTTTCAATAAAAACGAGAATTCGGTCTTTCTTTTCTGATTAATATGTACTTCTCTCGTTATGCAAAAGGGACTATTATGTTTATAAATGTGTGTCGGTGTAGGTAAACTGACAATTATTTAACGCAGATAGTTAACGAGTAAGTAAAGTAGTGTGCTTTTTCCAAAATGTTTCACAAAACGTTGAACACGTGTACGCATGTGTAATTATGAACATATAATAAGCTCTACGAGGCGGATCTACAGCCCCTTAGCCTTAGGAGACGTGCTTGCCTATCAAAGTACTACAACAAACTCAGGGGACTGGATACCCAAAATCGTACTGCTGCTTACTTCAACGAATGGCGCGACAAACAACGACTCATTAGAAATAGTCCCTTTAGTCAAATGGCTTCTTTTAATCTAGTCGATGGTGTTGTGGAACCACATCATTTGTCACAATGTCTGGACCCAACAGATGATCTGGATGGAGTCTTTTTTCACCCTGAGCTGCCAGTTCAGGTTAACAAACAGACAGACCTTCCTGAATATCTAAGGCAGATAGCATTGGAGAGAATCGGTGATATACCGACAGATGCCGTGCGGGTCTATACGGATGGTAGTAGAGATGATCATCATCGAGCTGGCAGCGGAATTTATATCAAGTCACAAGACCATAACTTAAGGATCCAGATAAGAAACCCGGACGGATGCTCAGTTTTTCGAAGCGAGCTAATAGCCATCGACGAAGCTCTTGCCTCCCTTGTGTCTCTTAAAGATGGAAAAGAGATCTGGATTCTATCCGATAGCAGAAGTGCAATTCAACACTTGGCCAGATTGGAGAGAGTAAGAGATAAGGTGGGAACATCAATTATCAGCAAACTAAAACAACTCTCCACTTCGCACATTATTCACCTACAATGGATTCCCTCACACGTAAATCTAGAGGGCAACGAGATCGCAGATATTTTGGCAAAAGCAGGTGCTTGTGAGCCCACTGCGCAGTCAGCACCGCTAACCTATAGTGAGATTTTCTCAAAGATTAAACACCAAAATGGGATTACTTGGAATGTCCCCCCAGAGCACCACTGGTATCAGCGTCCTCGTCCTGGAGGTTCCCTGGCTCAAGAATTCAATAGACAGGAGCAAACCACTCTTGCCCGCCTTCGTAGTGGTCATCTTAAAACTATGAAATTCATTGGGGGTGCTAAGAGATTTCAAACATGTACCAACTGTTCTGTTCAAGAGGCATCTCCTCTCCACATCCTTGAGTGCCTGGGACTTACCAGACAGGATTTGGCGGACGATCCTTTGCTGGTGTTAGATTTCCTTAGGGTGTACAACATCATGGACCTGGTCTAGCACCGCTGACCAACGGGGGCATGCAACAACAACAACAACAACAATTATGAACAACTCTTACTATTAAACAAAATTTTCATGATTGTCTTTTCGTAAGCATATATTTCCCAAAAGCCTCTTCTGATGGCAAACATTAGAAATGCATATGTTAAAATTATGTAATGAAAAAACATTTATAGTTTATTTTACCATTTCAGATGCGCCGGCTGTAGTTTCCTATCCACATTTTCTCTACGCAGATTCAATTTACGGTCAAGGTGTCATTGGAATGAAGCCAGACCCGAAGCTGCATCAGATGTATTTGGATTTAGTTCCGGTAACTTCATGAAACAATTTTAATTTTAAATAACGTATACATACATACATATATATATATATATATATATATATATATATATATATATATATATATATATATATATAGATATATATATATATATATATATATATATATAGATATATATATATATATATATATATATATATATATATATATATTTATATATATATATATATATATATAGAGAGAGAGAGAGAGAGAGAGAGAGTTAGACCTTCATACATCGAAAAACCAACTTGCGCGAAAAAAATTTCATAAATACGAATTTCGAAAAGTATAGAGCTTTGTCATAATTACTTCTGAAACACCGAAGCTAAATTTTTATACGAAATTCCATTTATAATTTATTTTCAAATTGAGAGTTAACAACTAAAAGACGAATTAATAAGAAAATTTGCAAATTTATTTGCTAATTGAGAGTTAATAACTAAAAGACAAATTAATAAGAAAATTTAGGTTTTATTGCTTTTAAATAAACAGTAATCTAGACATGGGTTACAATGATCATAGTTATCTTCAAAAAGAAAAAAAATAATTACGAAAGTCTTGCTGAGTAGCTAGTTTTGCAAAAAGCTCACCCACAAGAAATGTTGGCATTTATTCAGTGTACTAGAAACTTCATCAGGCGCTATAGGTCCAGAAAAATTTTTGTCAATAGCCTCATTTTAATTTTTAATGGCTTGGAAATGTATAGATTTTCATCGAAACTTTGCAGATTTAGGAATAAGGAACAACTGTCAGAGCAAAAAGGAAATAGCTATAAACTAGATTCACAAGACAAGTCCCAACATAAAATCGAAAGCAACTTGGTAGTTTCCATGGAAAGTTTATGATTTTTTTTTTCATTTGTTTGTGCACTCCTTAAACCTGAAATGACTTGCGGGATTTGTGGTGACAACGGCTGAACTTCTTTCGTCAAAAAAATATAAAGAGGCGTTAAGTTACTCGGACTGGCTTAAAGATACCCTGAATGGTTGCTGTCAACTGGTGCTTCACTTATCTGTAATTCACCTTAATACTTGAAAGTAAAAGTTTGAGATCTGATATTAGAAGTAGATTATTTCCATTTAAAATATGGGTGTGTTAGAAAAAATGTCTGTGCAATTAAAATAAAAAATTATAAAACCATTTATAAAATTTAGAAACTAAGAATCGTCTTTCAGGCAGAGAAATAACTATTAGACTTGTATTGTTTTTTCATTTCCTTCATGAATAATAAGAGCAGCATTCATTTTCAGGAAATGGGAATCCCTGTAAGTGTAGCAGCAAGAATGCAGATAAATATCGTGTTCGAAGGAATTAAAGACATTAGGTAAGAGCATACTTTAATTTTTCACTTATTTATTTTTTATCTACTGATGTATAAATTTCCTGATTTAAATGTGCTGTATTAAAAAGAATCGGAAACCTCGGTGCAAGAAATAAACAGCAGCAGTTTTGAAATATTTTCAAGATCATAAAAAACAGTTTATAAATCAAAAAAGGTTTAATCCTACAAAATACGCGAGATTAATTCATAATTTTATTTAAAATCATTAACAGCTTGTTTACATTGATAAAAAAAAAATCTTATTACTTATTTACAAACCGTGACACTAGTAATCGCCATGCTTGGAGAAAAAAAAAGCGAGAAGTTACAAGCGTATCAGTATACTTATAGGCTTGTATATAACACACTACTTGATACACCAACGAATGGAACAAGTAAAGTGGGAAAAGCAGAATTTTAAAGTGACTTCAATAACAAGCGATTGAGTTATTGCAATCCTCCTGTTGCGTTTACTAAGCATTAACAAGAAAACAAATTTTTTTCAAGTTATGTTAAAGATAAAACTTTATAATGTCCCCTCTTACCATGAAGAATTCTCCATTTGTAAGACGGTATTCCATAAAATCCTTATAAAATAATATACACATCAAGAGGTGAATTTTTAGCTTAAAGATTAAAAAACCCATCAGAAACTAATCTTGTAAAGACAAATTGCCAAATATATTGCATACACATTGTTCGAGACTATAAGGGATCTCCCTTTAAAATGGCTTCTTTCAAACACGAAACACTTGTATGCAATATGTTTCAATCACAAATTGCGAATCATATTACACCCATTTTTCAAGTTTACAAGGAACTTAATTTTCAAAAAGAATTTTTTTGAGCACGAACTACGCGTGAAATTGGTTTTGCATTTCTATATAGTACATCGTTAGATTTATTATTATTATTATTTTTAACACATTGAATTCTAACTACTCCTAAAAATTCTCAGAATCCATTGCTTTGTACTTTCTTTCACATTAAATAATTATAATTTTACTTGATTTGAACTTAAACGTTGTTTAGCATTAAAATTTAATTTTTTTTCGTTTCTCAACTTAAACAAATAATTTGATATTTTAAATATCGAATGATCTCTCATAAGTCAAACCAAAACCAGTCACTCTAATTCCTAAAACAGAGGAGCTATTACAAGCAGAACTGGAAAACGCGTCTTTTAATTATTCTTTTCAATGAAAATTGCTTGTCTACATTCCCTTTAGAGATTACTAATTTTGATTAGTGTCTTTGTAAAAATATGATTGCAATCACACGGATGTAGCAAACACTGGAATACATCAAAATTTACTTTTCTAAAGCTCTATTCAATGAAAAAACAATTGTCTACATAGGACATTTCTCTGTAACACTTTGATTGTTAAAAAATGCTTGATAAAGATGAATAAAATGTTAAAAACATGTAAGCGATTTGCACTTTGATAGCACTTGTTATCGTTTTACTTTTGTAACACCTCTGATTTGTTTGTACGGAAAGCACAATGCCGTAGACTAATAGGAAAGAAATTAATCACGTATTAAAATAGTCTTGATGTCAAAAAAGTGGACATTTTTTGTTGTTTTCTTCTTAAATGCACAATCTACGTATTTTTCGCTTTGTGCCAAAAAAAAAAAGAAAAAACTTAATAAATTGCATTTCATCTTTTATCTACGTGTAAGTTGGTTTTTTTTAATGTGTGTGCATAAAAATATATAACTCATTAGCCATCATGAACTTTGAATTTATCTTGCAATATCTATAAAAACGTCTATATTTTTTAAGCAGTGTGAATCGAAATGAAATTACGTATTAAGCGATATTATACAAGATGCGTTACAAAAGTAATGAGCATAGTTGCATAAAAATTGATTTATTGATCCAATTTGTACAAACCATCCAAACTTTTCAACAAATAAACCTCCTGCATCAATAAACTTGCGCAGTCTCAATTTCCGTGCCTAGGAGACCCCCTGGAAGTCCTTGGCCAGGATGTCCTTCAAGAACTTTGTAACATGAGCTTAATGTTCTCTACAGACTCCCAATGGTTTTTTTAAAGCTTTTTCTTCCAGCGAGGAAACTAAAACAAATCCTAGGGAGCCAGGCCTAGACTTTAGGGTGAAGGGGAGCTAAGGAATCATTGTGACCTTGCTCCGGACCATAGTTTTTGGTTTTTCCGTTAACACCTTTTTGCACGAACTTCGCAGACCTTCTGCATTTAAAAATCCTCGATTGCTACCCCCCATGTATCTCAAATGTCGCAATGCTCAGAGAGTGAGGAGTATGTTAGATGATTAAATGATTGTCAGATATATCGCACACACTTTTTACGTTGTCATTAGGGCCTGCCATTCTAGGATGTTCAGAACGGAGATCATCTGCGACTTCTGAGCTCTCCTTGAAAGAATTGAGACATTTCCCAACTTGAATTCTTGACAAGTAAAAGGCTCCTCTGGAACGTTGAGCTAACATGTTGACCATGTTTCCCTCTTTTCAGGTTATAGGAAAGAGAAATTTGATGCGGATTTGAGTTGAATACTTTTTCAAAGCGAGTACGAAAGTAGCCCAACTCAATTCAGTGCCGATTACCATTTCCTATTATCCGAAAAAGCGGAAAAATTGTCTATGTTGGAGGTCAACTCACCAGAGGAGCCCTACAGTCATCTTTGAAGACCTACTGAAGCATCTGTGGCACGCTTCTGCAACCTTCTTCCCCAACAGGATGCAAACTTTACAAAGCGTATTCTTATTTGGGTGATAACTAAATCACTCCGTGTTACAAGCATAAATAAATGGCATAACTAGATACACAACTCCGTATCAGTACCCACTGGCCACCATTGATAGCGCGAATACTGTAGTATACGGGCCAAAGAGTAAAATTCTTTATTTTTCATTTCGAAGCTAATCAGCTTCACATACATAAAAGACTGCTTACCAGGCGCCTTGACAATGGACAAATACAAGAAGGATTTAAAAATTGACAAATAGTCTAAGGCAGGAATTCAAGTGAAACACGGACGATCACAACTCACCAATGCAATCGCAAATTACTAAATTTGGATTCAAGGGAAACCTTACAATCGCTACGAGATGCGATTCTAATGTAATTCGACTTCCAGTAGCGATTGCAATTTTAGTCTACTGCGATCGCTTCGAAGCGATTGCAATGGTGTTTCACTTGAATTCGGCCCAAAGATAGATAAATAGTGTAGGACAAATTTAGAGAGGGGAGAGGGAAGTTACAACGAGGGCAGGGTACGAGGGCATAAAGCACCTCGAATTTATTAATGTAGAAAAATTTTTAGTTTCTTTTTTTTTTCTCCTCAGGCAACTCAGCAACATTACTGAAAGAATATATTTTCCAGTTCTTTGGTTCAGTGAGGTAAGATCATAAGTTTTTTTTTCTATTCAATTTCTTTTTAGCACAATTGTTCAAAAACTGTTTTGTACTTTTCTTTTCATGAAATAACGATACAAATATAATGAAAAGAGTTCTTATAAATGGATGTGTTGTTGTTGTTTCTAATACCACTCGGGTATCCGAGCCCGAGTAGATGAAATCTGCTCGATTTAAGGCAGGAAAGATACGACTTCCGTTTTTAAGAGCACCATTTAGGTGGAAGACCGATTTAAGCTCAACTACACATGCCATAGGGACCCGTGCATAGGGTAGGCATCCATTCATAACTCACTTTCACACACACAGAAAGGACAATGACAGGAGAGAGAGAAAGTACGCCCATGTCCCAGCCGGGACTCGAACCCGAGGCCACCGCATCACGGTCAGACGTTGCTGACCACTAGACGAGGTGGCCGGCCATAAATGGATGTACTAGAGCTAATTGCTTAACGAGATACAGCATATTTTCGAAATTTTAAAAAATGTTATTAACTAAAGTGGCATGAAGAATTATAAAATAAGCAGTAGCTATTATACACTCTGTGACACTAGTGATGTTTTCTGACGGGTGCTTCAACTTCTGCCTAACCGTGTAAGTTATGCTAAGTGCGTCGAGACTCAGCTTTTTTGTGTCGTCATAAGGAGTAAAAATTCATACCTTTGAAACTGCTCTAAGTCGGAAATTTTCGTCACATACTCGTTCCAACGGTGTTTGTGGGTTTTTTTAATGAGGTGATCAATTTGTGAAAAAGGGGATCAACATGGGAAGATAAAAATGCGTCTTCCCATTTGATAATTTTTTAATTTGTTCAATGTATCTCTAACTCTCAACACTGACTGAGTTGCTTTAAATCAGCAGAATCTGAAAAGCACATACCTACAAATAACAATATCTAAAATTTTAGTTTGATTGGTTCAGCGTTTAGGTTGTAAGGGCTTTGTATCCCATGTAGGTTATACGATTGACGAACTGCTGGCCAACGGTGGCAATCCGCGGAAAGCGTTGGAAAATGGTTTGTTGGCAAAGCAACAAAGGGCCGACCGTTTCTATTCACCGATCACTAAACCGAAAATGTTTTTGAAGGCCGAATTACTTCTGAAATCTGTTGGGCCAAAAGTAACTCTTATGGGCCTTGATTGGGACACCAGCAAAACTGAGCAGCATTTTTTTTTGCTGTAAAAATAACAATTAAAAGTTTTTCTAGTATTTTCATTGCTTTAAAAATATTTTCACTCAAATTTTGGGAACATATATATGTTTTCTAAAAAAAAGTAAATTACACGTTTTCCTTTTAAATCTTTTGTTCGGACATTCTATGTGTTCACACATTAACTGTATTTTATTAGTATTTATTTATTTGTGTTTATAAGTTAATACTGAAATGTATTTCGTTTCTGTTAAAATTCTTCATTCTATATTTATTTCTCTGATTACTAGATTGTTGTACTTTTATGTTTGAAAAGTTCTGATAAGTATCAATAATTTGCCTTTTCCTATCAAAAAAAAAATCTATTAAAAAAAGTAATCAAAACTAGTTCTGGAAAAGTTTAAATTTAACAACTAAATATGTAAATTGGAAATGTATGTTACCATATCACCTGTAATTTAGATTATCGTTAGTTCAGGGGTTTCCGAACTTTTCCTATTCGAATTCACGACACAAATTGGAAAATTAGAAGTTTCCCATGGCACCCTAGGCTGTGTCTGCTATGTAAAATATATAGAAGTCGTGGACATTTCGCGCACCCCTTGCCTCCCCTTGTGCCACCCAAGGGTGCTATGAAACCCACTTTAGGAACTCCTGCGTTAGTATGTTATTTAGGTCTAAGTAGTTCTCAATACAGCTGTTTTTAATAAACTCATGTTTGTGAAAATTGCTACACCATGAAGGACTTGCGCGAGTGGGAAGAAATTTTCAGCAAATGCAAAGTAGGGTATGATATGCAAATGATTAGCATTTTAAATTCGTAGCGCATGCTTACACTGAGCAGCGCCCACTGAACACCGGATTTATCCGAATAAATAGACGGCTGCACCAAAGCGTGTATGGTTATAGATGGTTATCTGCTTGTGATAAACGTTAGCTCAGACGTTGCTTATGCCTCTTCGACGAATTAGAGCGAGGTTTTAACAACTTACGGAGTTTGAATGGGGAAGAATCATCGGCATTCGTGAAGCTTGATTGTCTTATCGTGAAGTAGCCGCTCGTGTGCAGCGTAACAGCAGCACAGTGATACGTGTTTGGAAGCAGTGGACGGACGAGTGTCAGATAACTCGGAAATCCGGGGGTGGACCCCGAAATGTGACGTCAGTGCGCAATTATAGACACCTGATCCGCATGGTGCTGATGGACCGTACAGCTTCTTCCAGACAACTGACAGCACAGTGGTCAACAGCTACAGGTGTTTCATTGTGTGCTTCATCAGTTCGTAGACGTCTGCTGCTGCGTGGACTGCGCGCAAGGACTCCTTTATACAGTAGCCCCCCCACCCCCCCACACACGCTAAACTATCGCCGCCAGCGGCTACAATGGGCCAATCAGCATAAGGACTGGCGTGCTGATTGGCAGCATAATGTGTTTGCTGACGAATCACGCTTTAATTTGTGGTACCATGATGGTCACATTTGCGTCCGACGCTATGCCGGTGAACGCCACCTTCCAGAGTGCATTATCGAACGTCACAGTCGACGAACACCTGGAGTCATGGTCTGGGATCAGCCCCCCCCCCCTCCCATGGTCTGCCATATCATATCCCGGACGATCTTAATTGCTGCGAATTGTGGGTAATCTGGACAGCCACCGGTACATCAGTGAAGTTCTACAGCCCCAAGCTCTCCCCTTTCTTCAAGGCTTGCCTTTCGCTGTACTTTAGCAGAATAATGCCCGCCCTCATGTCGCTAGGACTGTTCAATCCTTCCTTGAATCGCAGCAGGTACAGCTTCTGTCCTGACCAGCATGTTCCCCGGATATGTCGCCGATTGAGCATGTCTGGGATTTCGTTGGTCGGCGTCTCGTTCGTGATCCTCGTCTTGTTACTTCTACATACGAACTTTGGGTATGCATACAAACAGAATGGAATGCTCTTGATCAGGCAGACATTAAAAATTTATTTGACTCCATGCCACGTCGCGTAGCAGCACTTATTGCAGCGCGTGGTGGCTACACCAGATACTAATTTCAATATTTTTTTTATTGTTCGTTGGCTTTCTAAATTTAATTATTTATTTGTGCCACTATCACTCAGCTGTGTTTTCAATAATTTCCTAATTTCATTCAATTAGGACAATTCCTTCATGGTGTTGCAATTTTCACGAACATTAGTTTAGTAAAATTTACATTTAATATTTTTGTTATTTATCTCAAACATTATTTTTACTCTATATTACTGTCAATCCCGTATTCATTTTAGCAATCTTTTTACTTGCTTAGTTCAGTCCTAAATGTGCTTTATAATTTGAGTAAATAAAATTGTTTAAATCGACTCTATGATGGAGGTTTCTGTCAAATTCGAAACCGGTCAGGAGTTGCCCATAAACGACGCCCCTTTTTTTCAACATACGTATTTGACACTCCGCCCTTTCTGACAAGGTGTCACACTTCATTTTACTCCTCCCTTTGTCACATGTCACGATAGATTACAAAAACATTGTACTTACCAAACTGTTTTGTCATGATTCTTGTTAAACCCTCATTCTAATTGTCACAATTTCATTAACCCCCTCCTTACCTTAAAGCGTGACGTCATTTATGAACGACCCCTCAAGCAATCCTTTTGATTGACTAATCTTTAAGAGTTTTTGCTTTCGGTATTCTCTTGTTCTAGAATGGTTGTTATATTGCATGCTGCTATTTACTTTTAGTTTGTTTTGTTTCGTAGTCGGTTGTTCTTTTTAATTTAAACCTATTCTTTCAATTAATTGCATGTTTGAAAGTGAAGGAGATGTAAGTGCACCCTCTTGCCTCCCCCCCCCTTACCGAGATCCCAGTTGAACAGTATTTTTCTTGCATGTCATAGTTATATGGCATAGTTATATTGCATGTCATTATTGCCAAAATCAAATTAGTTGCACAAACTCATAGTTAACTCGATACAGTGACAAAATTTACTTTTTCCCCAGACTGCAATGGCTACGGATTCTATCGTGGACCAGCTTAGACTTGTGCTATATACACTTCCTTTAGTAGCAAACATATCATCATTCATCATGATTTCCGTTGGAAGTTTCTTGGTGCTAGCAGCATTTGTCCTATCCTTACTATACGCAGCAGGCAAGGTAAGAAACATAAATACTAAAAGTTAAATTCTGTTTTGTTTTCTATCCATAACAAAGAAGAATGCTGATCAAACAAAATAGTTCGCGGAAAGAAGCCGTATTGTATGATCAATACCTTATACGTATAAAAATTTCAAATTAATAGTGCAACCAAAAAATCGCAGCCGATATAACGTAATAAATACTTATTGTGTCAAATGTTTATTGTCCTTCGATGTACACTGACATTTTAGATAGTTGAGCTTGAACTTTATTATGAGCTATGAACTTAATAATGTTTGTTTCCTTTTATAAATTAAAAAAGGAGCGAGATTTGAGTTGGTATACGTAAGAAAAACTGCTGCAAGCGTAGATTAAATTAACTCAACACCAATTACAATTCAGTATAACCTGAAAAGGAAGTAAACATTGTCAAAGCTATAATTCAACTGACCAGAGCCACATTATAATTACTAGCATTATATACGACCTCTTGCAAACGATGTTAGGTACCCATAAAATTCCCGAATCTCAATCTTCTCTTCTTCCAGGAGTTTATTGCTCAAGGTTTATTTGATGAGGATTAAAACTTTAGTGTTTCGCATTCTTACATATGAAACATTTTAGTCTATGTAAGCATTTATAGATAATACATGAAAGGATTTACGACACAAAGAATACCATTTACATTTAAACTTGGGAGTTCCTGCTTCAGTTTTGATGAGGACTACGAGCTTTGCGTTTTGCCTCCCTTACACACGATACTATAAATTTTATTGTAATATTTAATAGGGATGTACCGATAAGCAAATTGGCCGATTACCGATTACCGATTAATCGGCTGGGCCGATTAATGACAATTTTGATTGTTTCCTACTACCAATTTTACCATCACTGATTTTTCTCTCTTTTTCAATTCTAAGTTTAGAAATAGTAAGTGATTTATTTCTGAGAGAAGATTTTTTTTTCCATTTTCCTAGTTTTCACAAAATGCTTATCAAATTTCTTAGAACCAATTTTCACATTATTGTCAATAATATTATTAACACATTGTTAGTTATGTTAATTGGCCATAAAAAATTTAAAAAAAGGGGGGGAGGAGTCTGTAGTGAGCACTCTAATTTAGGAGTACTTTTAATCCATATTTTCTAATAATTAGTAAAAATTTAATTCAATAATTATATTCCCTGAAAATTAGGTTATCTAAAAGCACTGTGCTAAGGAGAAAACTATCGCCACATGAAAAATGTGTAGCAACATTGTCTATGTGTTTGTATATCTATTGAAAGTAGGAGACTTAATTAAAAAAAAAACTTAATATCAACTGTGAGGATTATTATTACTGTTAATAAAATTATTCATCACAATTTCTTCGTGAAGGTATACTTTAAAGAATAATACTTGAAAAATATATTTTCTGCCGATTAATCGGCCCGATTTTGACGATTATTAATAATCGGTAAAGTGGCCGATTATGGCCGATTAATCGGTACTGCCGATTAATCGGTGCATCCCTAATATTTAACATTATACATAGATAATGCACAACAGATATAGATACACGGGATGGATGTAAAACCCAACGAGTTATTAAAGCCAAGGCCAGGGCTTGAATCAAACCCGCTGCCTCAACTACACTTATTTTGCCACTCAGCCACCAAGGTCCTTTTTTTCTTTTTTGTCGTCTAATTTTATTTTAGTCGAAGCATTTTAACGTGCTCTGTAGTAACAACTACTTTGTACAGATAGCACAAGTCACAACAGAAATTAACATGACAAAGAGAATTAAATAACGCCCATGGCACCAGTGGGAATCGAACCCACTTCCGTCATTCGAAGTAAGTGCTTTCACCTCTTGGCCACTCGGCCTCTTTATTACTTCCAATAGTTTCAGAAAATGATTTACCATATTTCTGAAACAAAATTAGAGGTGTGTGAACTCTATAAAGTGGTTCATTTATTTTTGCCATCAAAATCACTAAGTTTGACGATTGACAGGATGGATGAGCAGTTTTCAACCTCAGCTCCTCAAAGAGAGAACAAATCAGCAACGGGTTACGCTTTTTGGGGCATTGGCGATTGGCAAAGAAAGTTGGCATTGTACTGAAGGACAATGAAAGAGTATTACTGAAAGGGCTGACGATTTTTTCAATAATTCCTGAAAACTAAGTTCCGAGAAAGAACATTAAAGCTATGGAGTGTTACACATCCTGTCCTTGGGATATGTAATGCACAAGTGTAATATCAACACAGTCGTGCAGGTACAATCATATAGACTTTTGATGACTGACTAGACTGACAATAGATCTTACTCAAGTTTCATCTATGACTCACGTTTCACCCAGGACAATTATGTAAGGTAAAAAAAGCCACTAATCGGGTCTGTCATTTTGGTGCTTCGAGTAAAAATATCTATTGTATTTTTACTCGAATGACTATCGCGATGCAGTTTTCCTCGGAGCCAAAATTTACCCCTAACATATAATACTTATGAATCTCTTTATTCAGCGGTGGTCAATTTTTGACCAAGCCTTAGTAACACGTGAACATTATCAGTACCTCTTTCATCACCAGATAAACTTCATACAGTCATCGCAAGAATACATTCATGTACCTCATGTAAGGCGAATAATGTAACAATTAAGTTCTTGAAGCTACTGAAAACTTTTGCAATCCTCAAGCAAGTGTCCTTAACTCGATCTTGTTACACAAGATGTTCCATTAAGACAGTATAAACTCTGCACAAAAAATCTTCGCTTGGATTCCAAAAAAAAAAAAGAACTGCATCATGCTCCTCTGGTAAGTTTACCTCCAACATTTTCAATATTTACCACTTTTTCGAGTACAGTTAAAAGTAATTGGAACTGAATTGAGTTAGATTACTTTCGTAGTTGTTTTGAAAAAAGATTGCAACTAAATCTGTGAAGCTTACCTTTCCTATTACCGGAAAAAGAGGTCAACTTACTAGAGGAGCACTATAACTCTATGACCAGTAGTCTATAAGAAAACATAAATTTTATTTTTGCAGCTCCAGATCGTGTTTTGACATCTCATTCTCTTTAATTGTAGAGTATGGGCTAATTAAGGCCCTCGAGAAAAATTCGACTGACGTAGTAATTTTATGCCACCCTCGATAAATATTGAAGTGATGCACTAACAATTTTTAATATTTTATTTCAATTTCGGTTCTAAAAATTTTATTGGTAATTTTCCTGTTTTCTTTCCCCTTTTTTAATTTTTTCCACCTGAAAGATGTAGCTGTAAGCAAGGATTTGAAAATGGGACCCTCTGGTTTCAGGCCACAAACCGGTATTTTATTTGCTTATTTGTTTCTTATTTGTTTTTAAGTAGCTTGCTTTTACTTTCTAGAAACAATGGAAAGCCAATATGAGGGATTGAATAAGAAGATCATTTTCTAACTTTCTTTCTCAATAGAATTCTCACAACACAAAAATTAAAGATGAAAAACTCTGCAAACTCTAATTTATTCCCTCAGGATTTTTTTTTTTTTTTTTTTTTACGGGGAATTGAAACTTAAATTTTGAATTTTAAAGTCATTAGTATATCTTTTCATTCATGCAACTTCTTAACACGCTTTGACAGGCACTTACACAACATGAAGAAAAAATACCGTTTTTACCAGAGTTTACCTTTTGTAGGAATTTTGGTCCTAACAGTCCTTACACGTACCCAGGGCCTGATTAACGCATAGTCCTACGGGTCCGTGGACCTGGGCACCACAATTTTAGGGGCACCAAAATAGGATACACTTCTTTCTTTCTCCCCTTTTTGGGAACTATTGCTCTGAAAATAAGCAGATTTTCTTGTGAGAGGCGCACCAAATTTTATCAGGACCTGGGCCCCATCTTGGCTTGATCGGGCCTTGTATCTAACTACCGTATTAGGATTGGCAAACTATGTTAAAACCAGAACATGAGGCTGGGGCGCTCAGCCGGGCTAACTTTTTTTTTTAACTTGCGAAAAAACGCGGTGGGGAATCTTTTTCCAGGATTAATAAATTTTTAATCAAACAAATTCAAAGGTTCATATTTCGTAGTTCTATTGTCCAAATATTTGGTTTTAATGTTTTACAGCTGCATAGCTTAAATATTGATTTTGTAAAAGATATTGTTGTCCAAAGTGTCTATCAAAATCATTTTAATGAAAAATCGCCTGTTTTCAACTCACTGTATCTCAGGTTAGTTACCTCCCATCGATTTTTCATTAGCACCATTAGAAAGAACAGATTTTTTTCCTATCGAAATGAGGTTTGTTTTCGATGGTGTTCTTTCGAATAAGAATGAAAAAATGAGCTTGAAATACTGACAGTTATGAAGAATCGGCATAATTAGGCTAAGACTGCAGAAAATTTTATTACACTGGAAGTCTAATATTTTGGGGAATCTAAAGTACATTTGGTTGTTTATATAAATATTCTGATAGGAAAAAATCTGTTATTTATAGTGGTACTAACGAAAAGATGACGGAAGGTGACAAACCTGAGTTACACTTCATTGAAATCAAGCTATTTTTCAAACAGGATTTGCCAATACTTTTCATGTATGCTACACAAAAGCTAATGAGCTTGAACTCACATAATTATTAGAATCTAACAACATCTAAATGTACTTTAAGTGTTAAAAATTCGGACTTCTATTATTATAAAATTTTCTGCAGTCTTAGCCTAATTACGCCAATTCTTCATTACTGACAATACTTCGAGCTATTTTTTTCATCCTTATTCGAAAGAACACCATCGAAAACAAAACTCATTTCGATAGGAAAAAAATCTGTCCTTTCTAATGGTGCTAACGAAAAAACGGTGGAAGGTGACAAACTTGAGATACAATGAGTTGAAAACAGGCGATTTTTCATCATGATTTTGATAAACACTTTGGACGACAATATCTTTTACAAAATCAATATTTAAACTCTGCAGCTGTAAAACATTAAAACCAAGTATTTGGACAATAGAACTACGAAATATGAACCTTTGAATTTGTTTGATTAAAAATTTATTAATCCTGGAAAAAGATTCCCCACCGCGTTTTTTCGCAAGTTAACATGCGTGCTACACAAACTTTAATAAGCTTAATCTCACAAAAAATACTGGAGAGTATTTACAACTAAAAGCACTTTAAACTCCAAAAATATTAGGCTCCCAGTGTGATAGATAAAATTTTCTGCAGTCTTAGCCTAATTATGCCAATTCTTCATAACAGACAGTATTTCAAGCTAATTTTTTCATCCTTATTCAAAAGAACACCATCGAAAAAAAACTCATTTAGATAGGAAAAAATCTGTTCTTTCTAATGGTGCTAACGAAAAAATGGTCGAAGGTGACAAACCTGAGATATAGTGAGTTGAAAACAGGCGATTTTTCAAAAGAAGCGTTTTCATCGACACTTAGGGTGTCAATATCTTTTACAAATACAATATTTAAGCTCTGCAGCTGTAAAACATTTAAAAAAAAAAAGTATTTGGACAATAAAACTACGAAGTAAAAACCTTTGAAGTTTTTTTGGTTAAACATTTAGGACAACCTAAAATCCAGGAAAAAAATTGCCCATCGCGTTTTTTCGCAAGTTTAGGCGCGTGCTACATAAAATCTAATAAGCGCAATCTCACAAAATATACTGGAGAGTGTTGACAACCAAAAATACTTCAAGCCCCAAAAATAGTAGGCTTCCACTGTGATAAAATTTTCTGCAACCTTGACCTAAACAAAATTGCAACTCGTTTCACGAAGCTCATCAGCCATTTTGGACCACATTTTTTGCGGGATCCTAGCTCCTCGAGATTTGGATCTTGGAAGCTAAAAATTTGCACAGGTTAGTTTCACAAGCATGTCTACACCTCTGTAAAATCTAATCTAAATCAGAGATGGTCGAGTGGGGACGATTTGAGAAATTGTTCCAGTTGACGTGGAATATGACTCAAAAACGAACTAATCTTAAAAAGGGCCCCCTCTTACCCTAACCAACCTTAATTGACAAAGAAAACCTTAAAATGGTCACTTGCGGTATCATAAAAACTGTTTAAACTATACGAAGAAGATATTTATCATTTTAAGGTTTTTAACTTCTTAAAACTCAACGCCCTCCATTTTACAACTTATAGCGTAAGTGACAAGTTATGGGCATCCGTAATCTTATATTATTCAATATTAAATTTGTTATCATTACTCTAGGACCAATATCAGTATATACTAAAAATAAATTCCTTCAAGAATATCCCCGCCTTATTAGTTCCAATAAGTAAGTTTTATTTACTAGGTGATTAATTTTTTTAGGCGAATTAATGATGAAAAATGTATACTTAGAGACAAATAAATGTTATTAATATTGTTGAGCATTATTTTTTGCGTCATTCTGAAAAAGATATGAATTCAGCTCGCATGATGATTATCAATCTCTAATGTGAACATAACGAAACGTGTGGAATCATGACTAGGGAAACCACTGTGTTCAAATTCATTTCTAAAAATAAATCTAAATTATAATTGAAAATGTCACAGCTATAAAAGTATAACTTCTGAGTACTAACACCGTTTAAAATTATTTTTTACCGGGCTTGAACAAGAACATTTTAATCCAAAATCTCAACCGTGCCCATAACTAGTCATTTACCCATACAATACAATGGTTTAATAATAAAAATTTGAAAAACATATTTACGACCTTCATTAAATTCGCTTTTAGATCACTGACAAGCCTGCGACGAAAGATGGCGCATTGCTGGAAGATGAAAGATCACAAAAGGAGGTAAAAGTATCGAATGCAACTGTAGCTTTCGCACCCCTCTTGTCTGTTATTGCACATAATTAGCATACTCCTTTTATTTTGTTACTCCCAATGTTCCTCGTCGTAGCCCTTCTTGATGCGTAGTTAAACTTAAAAATTGCATTCAATGCTTAAGTAAAATTATGAACAAAATCAATTTTTAAAAGCTATAGGAGTGCTCTGCCCCCGAATAGGCTAAAAAATGTTAATAGACGTAAAAGTTAATATCCCTACCAATTAAAGTCATACAAAGATAAGACTGGGTGAAAGTTCCTCGTAAAATTTCGTATTTTTTAGTACCTCTTTCGACTCAGAACTACTAGTGGTTCTTTAGTGGATGCAATTTCAGACAGACAGACGCACATAGATTTTAAAAGTTAAAATCTTTTTCTTTTTTTGACCAACGGCGATTAAAATTTGGGAACCGAATATGAGGGAGGGAGATGTGAGGTTCCTAATGACCTCATATGCAAGAACTATAGTAGGTCACAAGAAACACTTTTAATTAAAAAAAAACATTATGAATTTAATATGAATAAATTTCTAAAATACTTCAAATTGTCCAGCTAATAAGTGCGAAAAAATTGTAGGCCATGAACCTTATTAGAGAATAAAATTATGTATTCTTCTCAACAAAAAAAACGGATATGAAACAAATAGATCCTAGGCTATTTGTCACCCCTAAAAAGGGACCAGATTATGCTTGTAATGTGTTGAGTCATTGCTCAAATTTGATTTTACAAATACTTTTGAAACTAATGTCATGTCCACCCCTCATTGACGGCATTTTCGCATTGCCGCCAAGAATCGAATATGAATATACGAATCCTTATTTCATCAAGTCTGAGCGATCCAGCGTGCATCCACTCTTAGCGATGCTTTTTTTTTTTTTTTTCCGTGCCGACGGTGATTTCTCCCACATATACTAAAATTACCATAATTCAACATCAGATAGTTGCAATGCGCATTAAAACAACATACAAGCACAGTAAAAATACTCAAAAATACAGGCTTCAAATATACCAAAAACTTTTTTTTTTACACAAACTAAATACTCTATATTACACAGGTCAAAAAAAAACTTTTTTCTTTGGTGCCAAGAATTTTAGTTCTGATTTTAGCTATATTTGGGGAGCTGAGTCGAAATATGAAATTGTTTGCTTCTTATCAGCTCCACTTTTTTTACATCAGAGCTGCTGGTATGCCCAAAATGTGCAGTTTTAACTCCATTTTGTGCACTTCTGAAGTAAGTATAGGCTTCTGAAACAAGGATTAATTTTTGTATAGTCATCCTATTATTATCATTCTGCAATCCAGTTATTTAAAGAAAAATTCCCTACATGCGGCAAAACTAGTTTAGTAACAACACTTCAACGAGTTAAGGTCCATTTATGGGCTCTTTTTTAGCATATGTTCGGTTTTCGCGGTGTATGGCAAGTTGGATTTTTATCTATAACATTTACAGGACCAGAATAAGATATTGGAGCCCCTAGGTCAAACATGTTTTTGGGGCCCTCTGTAGCCAAATCTTATAAACACAAACATTCACGGAGGACCAGGAGTGGCGGTTTCAGGGGCGTAAAGGTACACAACTACTCGTATAAAATATTTGTTATGTGTGGTTCAGTTTTCATTAAACACCCTAAGAAAACATAAAAAAAAAGTACATAAATATAGAAGAGAAAAACCTCACTTTTCTTTCTTTTCCCTTAAATAATTTTACTCAAAATAATTTTATAAGTTTGGGACATTAAAAATTGAGGGTCCAAGGTCACAACTTAATCTGTCGGTTCTGAAATCAAGCTTTGAATAATCGTTGAGCATAATACTAATTTAAATTCCATGCGTTGTGTTTTATTTTATGTATGCATTTAACTTTAACCCGTGTCTTACATTTTTCACCAAATAATGCATTTTCGGAATTTGAGCTCCTAGGCAAAAACTGATGTTATTTTTATTTGAATTCAGGGCACCAAATGTATACAAAATCCTTCACACTAAAATGAGCATTGACCATTGATGTGTATTTTCATTTAGGAGTTCTATTCGTTAAAAGATAGCAATGGAAATAAATACTACTGAAAAAAATACATTTTATTACACAAAAGTTTTTCTTATATTCTACATAGAATAGCAATGTGGACCCAATTGCGATATTTCATGAGGAAAAACATTCCCTCCGCAAAACAAAAACAACAAAAAAATATCAAAGTTAAATTGCGAACAAAAATGCTACTAAATTATCAAAACATATTCCTTTACTAGTTTACATAAAATAGCTTCACATTATCACATTTATGATTTTGAAAATACAGAAGTTATCAAATTCCTGTAGCATTTGAGTACATAAAATGTACGTTAAAAATTTAGACTTTCTAACAAATGCATTTATATACTTCAAAAGGGCTGCCGAAGAAGACGAAAATTTGTTAAATTTACGATATTTCACGAGAAACGAATAGTTCATGTTTTCCATAACGATTATCTTCATAATTAAAGTAAACACAATACAACTCTTATTCAAACTTACATTTTTCGAAATTCAACTCATTGCACATCAATAGAAATGCAATATATATATATATATATATATATATATATATATATACAGGGTGTCCACTCCAATCGTGGACCAATAGCTAATTTCTAAACCGTTAGAGATAAGCATATAGTTTATTTAGGAAAAAATCTCCAAATTACGAAAGGAATTTTGGGTCTATTCAATGTTTTTCAAAAAATCAAATTTTGAAAGAGTTACGAAATTTAAATTTTTATACAGCCCCCCAGTCCTATCAATCATATTTAGTAAAACATTCTTGACACTGTAACGTTTAAAACAAAAAAAAAATCACTCTTCTACCACAAAAATTGACCGAGTTATGACGTTTTGAAAAATCAAGATTTTGAAGGATTTCGCATACGGTCCCTTAAGCGATCTCTCGATGACGTCATGAAATAATGCAAAATCTTGATTTTTCAAAACGTCATAACTCGGTCAATTTTTGTGGTAGAAGAGTGATTTTTTTTTTTGTTTTAAACGTTACAGTGTCAAGAATGTTTTACTAAATATGATTGATAGGACTGGGGGGCTGAATAAAAATTTAAATTTCGTAACTCTTTCAAAATTTGATTTTTTGAAAAACATTGAATAGACCCAAAATTCCCTTCGTAATTTGGAGATTTTTTCCTAAATAAACTATATGCTTATCTCTAACGGTTTAGAAATTAGCTATTGGTCCACGATTGGAGTGGACACCCTGTATATATATATAACTACGATGCGAAATCAATATTTTATAAAAAATTTTAAAAGATTAAACTACCAACTTTGTTTTAAGAATGTCATTACATTTTTTGAACTTACCCTTGTAATCCGTATAACTCGAAAAAATAAAAGTCAGGCTTCTCAAATAAATACACTGCTCGACATTGAAAATGCAACACCAAGAAGGAGTGGTCAGAAATTCATGCAAATTTTACCGTAGACGCACGTCACTGAGTTATGCAAATGATATGAAATGCGCAGCTCTCCGACGCACGTGAAGTAAGATATAAGAGAATGAAGTTGAAAAGTGGGCTATGTTCATGTTGGTTTTTCTGCCAGACTAATTTTTGGAGAAATTTGGTTTTTGTCTCGAAGGATACGTGTGATAGGAGGAAATGCCACGTCGTCCTCATCGAAGACCCTTCCAGCATATAGACGACTTTACAAGGGGTATGGTGATCGGACTGAGAAGGGGAGGTTGGTCCATACGTCAAATTGCAGCTGATACCCACATGGATGAAAGCACTTATTTTTATTACTTTTAAAACAAGAAATACTTATAGTATTGAATATTTAATCGGTTTCGAGACATACATGACTTGCACAACCATGAAAGTTTCAATTTTGTAGAAATACTTTATTGATAAAAAAAATGTGCGCAAAAGAATTGAATTCAATTACACAAATGAAAAAGAATAATAAAGCGCGAAAATATAGTTAGCATTTGTAGTGTATCCTAGTGCATTATAAAGCTTTTCCGGTATGTCTATATGAAGCGTGTGACAGCAAAACGAGGCATCTCGAAAAAAAATGTTTTGAAAAATTCACATATTTGTTCCTACAAAAATATATGAGTCACAATAACTTTTCTGATTCTGTTTAAACAATTTAGGAGACCATTTTGAAACTTTGACTGTCTTAAGGCCCCTATATATACGAGCCGACGCATCAAGATTAAGTTTCACCACTTTGGATCCAGCGCGTGTTTGTGTGTTTGAGAGGTTGTCTTTTCTGGCCAGCAATCGCGTTTTGGTAATTTTTCACTGTGAGCAATTACACTGCTCGACATTGAAAATACAACACCAAGAAGGAGTGGTCAGAAATTCATGCAAATTTTACCGTAGACGCACGTCACTGAGTTATGCAAATGATATAAAATGCGCAGCTCTCCGACGCACGTGAAGTAAGATATAAGAGAATGAAGTTGAAAAGTGGGCTATGTTCATGTTGGTTTTTCTGCCAGACTAATTTTTGGAGAAATTTGGTTTTTGTCTCGAAGGATACGTGTGATAGGAGGAAATGCCACGCCGTCCTCAACGAAGACACTTCCAGCATATAGACGACTTTACAAGGGGTATGGTGATCGGACTGAGAAGGGGAGGTTGGTCCATACGTCAAATTGCAGCTGATACCCACATGGATGCAAGCACTGTGCATCGGCTGTGTCGGAGATGGTTGGAAAGAGGAAATGTAGCCACATTGAGGGGTGCAGGTGCAGCCAGAGTGACGTCAGACCGCTTGGATCGACGGATTCACCGACAAGCTGTGGCGGACCCGCAAGTCACTTGTACGTCGATTCTGCAGCACGTGCAAGGTACCCTGGATGTTCCTGTGTCGACCAGAACCATTTCCCGTCGACTGGTTGCACGTGGCCTGCAATCACGGCGCCCGCTAAGAAGACTGCCATTGACCTCACAGCACAGACTCCAACGTTTGGAATGGTGCCGGACCAGAGCGACGTGGATGGCAGAATGGCAAACCGTAGTGTTCTCAGATGAATCCCGCTTCTGTTTGTCCAGCGATGGTCATCGCATACGTGTGTGGCGTCGACGTGGAGAAAGATCGAATCCGGCAGTAACTGTGGAACGCCCCACAGCGCGACAACGTGGCATAATGGTTTGGGGCGCTATTGCGTACAATTCCGTATCACCTCTAGTTCGTATTCGGGGCACTATGACGGCCCAACGATATGTAGATAATGTACTGCGGCCGGTGGCAATCCCCTACCTTCAGGGTCTGCCAAATGCAATTTTTCAACAGGATAACGCCGGCCTCACAGTGCTCGAATCAGCCAACATGCTCTACGAGGTGTACAGATGCTTTCCTGGCCACCATACTCTCGTGACTTGTCACCAATCGAACATGTGTGGGACGTGATTGGACGCCGTTTGCAGAACCTGTCACTGCCTCGTTCAGAGGACGAACTGTGGCAAATGGTTGAAAGGGAATGGAGTGCCATCCCTCAGGACACCATCCGCAGGCTTATTGACTCCATGCCTAGACGTGTTTCTTCGTGCATCGCTGTCCGCGGTGGTCTTACTTCTTACTGAGCCGACGCCGTCCTCGTTCTAAATTTTGCTTATTTATTTTGAAATAAATATCATTTATTGTTCCATGCTGTCTCTGTCTTCTTACCAAATTTCATCAATTTCTGACCACTCCTTCTCGGTGTTGCATTTTCAATGTCGAGCAGTGTATCAAAACTCAAGCTGCTTTCACAACACTAACTAGATTTCCAAAATTTTTGCCTCATGGCAAATGAACGAATCTCAAAAATGGTCAAACTTCTTATGCTTTCGCCAATTCGCCAATCCGAACTTTCACGCCCAACAACTTCATTTCAAAATGGCTTCAGAATGCGCCCACGAAATAAAATACCGATTTTTTGACACGGAAATCACTCGATACTGCAATTGAAATGTAAAAATTTTAGGAACAGCCTTTTTTACAATGTTCAGGTTATTTTTCACTTAAAAATCAAACTTTCCAAACAGCTGTAGACAAACACACTCCAGCGCAATGTAGACTTCGAATGACCTGCTAACTGGAATTTAGAATCCGAAGTCTCTATTATAGGATTAACAACCCACAATACAATGCAAGATTTGTAATAGTTTTTTAAAAAATATCGCAGACAATAAGGATTGGCGAAAATAATTTTTACATAAATTGAGGTAAAATTCAAAAATCACCAAGAAGGAGGCAAACCACAAGAGCGCTGAAACGCTGAAACTTGGCAGAAATACTAAAGCCACAAAAAAACAAAAATATTTTTTCTAATAATGAGAATAAATATATATAAAAAAAACTTAAACAAAAAAAGACCTTGCTAACAATTAAAACATCCCCTGGCCTGTTTTTTTTTTTTTTAATTTTGTCACTTATTCTCAAAGTTTAACGTGCAGTGACGCATTTGAACGTGCAGTGCTGTGTCCTTTAAGACTTGGAGATGGAGGAAAGCGGGTTAAGATAGGGAAGTTAACTGTAGCCCTTTTCAAAACAGATAAAACTAAACAAATGAAAACATGCAATATACCGCCAACTCGGTTATCCAGAGACGCAGCTACGTCCTTATTGTGGACTCATCAGTTTGGAATCGAAAGTAACCGAGCTGGGGGAAGATAGTCTCTTACAGAAGCAAAAAATGCCAAAAACACTGGTAGTTAAAATAGAATTAGCATACTATCGAGATGTCGCCGCTATGGTACGGTACAACTCGCAAAGTCAAATTTGCGAAAATATAACTTTTGATCAAAAGATTTCGGGAAAGCTCGGGCGTTGTATTTCTACTTTGGTAAAATTCTTTGTGTGTCTATGTCTCAGTGTGTGTTCGATATGTACTTGAATGTTGAATGTTCATTTAGTCTCGAACTTTAAAAAACATGCAATTTGAATTTTGAAAGGTAGGACGTTGTGAATTGAAGGCCGAATTCGTAAGTTGCCTATAAAAAACATTTTACATTTTCTCCATTTTTTGCAGATTTTTATTTTCTATTTGCATAGTTTCTTCCGAATGTATAAAAAAATTCAATGCATAAAAAGAAAGGGCCAATAATATCATTAAAATCATGTTCGTTTTGAATTTTTTACCTTATTTTTTTTCTTTTTCAAATATTGATCTGTTTTTTTTTTCTTTCGGAACATTTTTAAAAGTGATAATTAAAATTTCTGCATCTAAAATTATGACTAGTTATGTTTCAGAATTTTTGGAAAAAATAATACAAACGTTTTACCTTCTTTTAAAAAATAAAAAGAGAAGAAAAGTCGAAGAATCTCTGAAGTATTTGACTTCCTTCTCTTCTTTTACTTTTGATAACTGCAAATATTTTATTTGCATCCCCATCTCCCCTGCCTTTTAGTAGCTCTAGTAATCACTAAATTGTTATAGTTTTAATCGCTTTCACATACTAACTAGAGTACGTCACAAGCAGTCTGCACCAGAGCTAAAGATAGCTATCATTTTTTATAACGTAAATTCGAGTACTTACTATATTGCTGTTATTACCACTATTTTCAATCATCATCACATTTCGGTATTTTTGACAAGCAATTAATGATACAGAACTCATTAATACTAGTACCGCTTGTGGTCAAAATTCGATTAATTGTGCAATGATTTAAGCAGACTAACTAAAATACTCATCTAAAGGAGCTTTATAAATTAAAAATTGAATAGAGAAATCACATTGAAAAAGATGATTTCGATCAATATGTACAGTGACTACCACTTATATGAATCACGTTTGATCTAAGCAATTTTGACTCAATAAAGCGGCTAGTTCAAAAAAGCTGGATATTGTTCTCTTTTTGGCGATTTAATTCATCAAAGCGGATCATTCAGCAAACCACTGACTAAATTATTGTATATGGTGGAAAACCATGACACTAGACATTGAAAGTTTTGAATGAAAAAAAAAAATGATTTTTGATATCTTGAATTCAAATTATGTTTTTCGCAATCACGAACTGTGATAGATGCGTGCGTATGTTTTGGATGGCATGTAAGCTACCACTGGGAGGGGCGGAGGCTGAGGACCTGCACCAACCGAAGGAGCAGGGGCCGGTGGGCGGCCGCGGAGGTAGAGCATCGTCCACTCACCCCGTGGAGGATCTGGTTCCAATCTGAAGAAGGAGCCACAACGGCAAACACGGTTGAAAACAAAAATTTATAGTAATTCGTCTTGGCTCAAAAAAGAGAGAGTTATTTTTTCAGTCCACAGTTAGTTTTCGGATAGTAGTGCAGAGCTTGTGAAATTTATTTTATTCTACTTTTCTCACTCTTTCTGCCTATTACAGATACGGTATTTTTCCCACCTCCATTTTTTTTAATAAAAATTTCCTTTTTCTTGACTTCATAAATCTTTAATTTCTTTACCATTTCTAATTTCCTCTGCTAGTGAAGATTGATCTTCGATAGAGTTAAGGCTCATGACTGTTACATCATCATTTTCATCTACTTTCTTCCCTCCCCCTGCCCCCTACTCCTTGTGTTCTTTTTACCAAATGAAGAATCTACCCAATGACGAATATTTCCAACCTCATCTACCTCTTTAATTTTCTACAATACCGTAAAGTCGGGTTACTTGGACCCACAAGGAGGTTACTTGAGCCCACAGTAAAATGATAAAATCTGAGTTTGGTACTAGCATTAGAGACTGCAGAGTGCTTCTACCTAGAGGAGAAACGAGGAACTACGTGCAAGTCTTCAACTAATAAGTACCAAACCTAGATTTTATCATTTTACTGTAATGGGCTCAAGTAACCCCTTAGGGTCCAAGTAACCCGACTTTACGGTAGTTCATTTCCGAATGTCAAATCACCTTGCAGCTGCTCTAACCAAATACAAAGATCCATGGAACTGTTTGGAAGTTATCCTTCAATTTAGCTCTATATTGTTCTACTCTTTTAAATACAGGTTTGCATCATATTCGAAAATTGTACTTACGTAATAACTTCACCGCAGCTACCAATTTGGCGGTTTTAGATAACTGCTTGCGCGTGCAAACAGCAATGGCCATAAAAAAATGCCAAATGAATCACCAAATTTGTTGCAATCGCCAAATCTGCAGCTGCGGCGAAGTTAACACAAAAGTACATCGAAAATAATGCGCAACTGGAGTTTATGGTATATGTAACGAGACTCGGTGTGTCAAGGCTGATTACCGTTACGGCACTATGAACTTTTCCCCCACGTTATTTCTTCCAATTGTAAGTAATACAGAAGCCAGAAGCGACATGAAGAAGAGTATAATAGTGGCTTTTATACGACAACCCGAAAGGATAAAGAGTGGAAAAATTATTTGGCTCTGCAGGGGGGGGGGGATGATCCTTAATTAAAAACAAAGAAATAAGAAGCAAATGAACGCCTAAATGCCATTTGGGAATATATATATATATATATATATATATATATATATATATATATATATATATATATATATATATACATATATATATATATACATATATACATATATACATATATATATATATACATATATATATATATATATATACATATATACATATATATATATACATATATACATATATACATATATACATATATATATATATATATATATATATATATATATATATATATACATATATATATATATACATATATATATATATATATATAAATAAATACAGAATACAGAAATACAAATAATAAAAAGGGGGGGGTTTTCGTCTTTTCGGTTTTTGGTTTTCGTCTTTTCGTTTTGATTGCCTGTTTCAATATATATATATATATATATATACATATATATACATATATATACATATATATATATATATACATATATATATATATACATATATATATATATACATATATACATATATATATACACTGAAGTGACAAAAGTCATGGGATACCTCTTAATATCGTGTCGGCCCTCCTTTTGCCCGGCGAAGTGCAACAACTCGACGTGGCATGGACTCAACAAGTCGTTGGAAGTCTTCTGCAGGAATATTGAGCCATGCTGTCTCGATAGACGTCCATAATTGTGAAAGCGTTGATGGGGCAGGATTTTGGGCACGAACAGACCTCTCGATGGTGTCCCATAAATGCTCAATGGGATTCATGTCGGGCGATCTAGGTGGCCAAATCATTCGTTGGAATTGTCCAGAATTTTCTTCAAACCAATTGCGAACAGTTGTGGCCCGGTGACATGGCGCATTGTCATCCATAAAAATCCCATCGTTGTTTGGGTACATGAAGTCCATGAATGGCTGCAAGTGATCTCCAAGTAGCTGCACATAAGCATTTCCAGTCAATGTTCGGTCCAGTCGCACTAGAGGACCAAGTCCATGCCATGAAAAAACAGCCCACACCATTACGGAGCCACCACCAGCTTGAACAGTGCCTTGCTGACAGTTTGGGTCCATGGCTTCGTGGGGTCTGCGCCACACTCGAACCCTACCATCGGCTCTTACCAGCTGAAATCGTGACTCATCGGACCAGGCCACGGTTTTCCATTCATCTAGGGACCAACCGATATGCTCACGTGCCCACGAGAGTCGCTGCAAGCGATGTCGTTCTGTCAGTAAAGGCACTCGAGTCGGTCTTCTGCTGGAATAGCCCAAGAAATCCAAATTTCTCCGCACAGTTCTAGCAGACACGTCCATTGTACGTCCCACATTGATTTCTACGGTGATTTGACGCAGTGTTGCTTGTCTGTTAGAATTTACGACTCTTTGCAGACGTCGCCGGTCTCGATCTTTAAGTGCAGGCGGTCGACCACTGCGCTGTCCATGGTGGGATGTTATGCCTGAAATTTCATACTCTCGGCACACTCTTGACACAGTGGATCTGGGAATGTTGAATTCTCTAACGATTTCCGAAATGGCATGACCCATGCGTCTAGCTCCAACTAACATTCCGCGTTCAAAGTCTGTTAATTCACGTCGTGCGGTCATCATCACGTTAAAACCTCTTCACATGAATAACTTGAACAGAAATGAAAGCTCTGTAAAAGCACTGCGCATTTATACCTGTTCTATGCGATGCTACTGCCATCTGAAAATTTGCATATTGCTATCCCATGACTTTTGTCACTTCAGTGTATATATATATATATATATATATATATATATATATATGTATATATATATATATATATATATATATATATATATATATATATATATATATATATATATACACATATATATATACATATATACATATATATATATATATATATATATATATATATATATATATATATATATACACATATATATATACATATATACATATATATATATATATATATATATATATATATATATACACATATATATATACATATATACATATATATATATATATATATATATAGTGTTTCGTTTTAAATGACATGACCTTTATATTCGCAACTGTTTGTTCTAGATGAGTACTTGCAGCAAAAATGCTCACAATGAGGTGCAGAGTTAAGATATAAAAGTTTGAAGAGAAAAACACATTTGTCAAAAAAAAAACGAAATTTAACTTTTTATACGGATTCTAGGTCCCTTATATTTAGGGAAATACAGAGCGTAAGAAAAACCAATTTGAACATCAAAAATTTGAAATTAGTAAGGCCAATATTCAGCGATATGAAACGCAGCATTCTGTGACGAACACTCGCTGTCAATAAAACAGATTGGGGGGGGGGGGAATACGGAAGCTTACGGTGTCAGTAGAATGACAATCCGTCATTCTCTAAAAGGGTAAGTTCCGATCTCCTTTTCTGCATGGGACAGTAAATCTTTGAACTCGAACGTCTCTTCCGAGGTTTTTTTTTTTTTTAATGTATATACAGAAACAATCAGCTTCGACATACATAAGGACTACGTACTATGCACTTTGCCTCCTGACAAACACAGGACATATTTACGGCACAAAGAGGTTGAAATGACATCCATGGGCAAGGCGGGACTCGAACCCGCGACCTCTTGGTTACCGAGGAGAAAACTCTACCTCTAGGCCAGCGAAGCCCCCTCTCTTCGAGTTTTAATCGCAAATCTTTGAAAAAAATTTGTGATGGAATTATTTTTCAATTCAGATTTGTTTCCTAAACATAAGTTTGGGGACCTGGTGTCTGCATGAAGAGTTCAATTTCTTATTTTTGACTATTCCTTTCTTTCGCTTCAAACTTCAACATCTGCACTTCATTTTGAGCAATTTTGCAATTGAAAGTATGCATTTAAGATGAAAGGTTCAGAAAATAAAGGTCAGGTTAAAACGGAATACCCTGTTTATAGATATACAGGGTGTTCCAAGTTAACCTTCATAACCTCTATTTCCTCAACCGTTCGTCCTAGATGTATACTTCCATTTGCAAAATTGCTCGAAATGAGGAGGAGAGTTAGGATATGGAAAGTTTGAAGCGAAAAAAATAATTGGTTAAGAAATAAAAAAAAATAACTTTTTATAGGGGCTCTGGGCTCTTTCCCTAAATATAAACTTATATTTAGGGAAAGAATCTCCATTGAAAAATAATACTAACACACAAAAAAAAATGACATTTGTGCGATCAAAATCCATGGAGAAATGAAACATAAAACTTTATGACTTATACCACTTTACACTAGCGTTATTTTAAGTGATTTTGGGGGCCATATACACGCGAAATTCGCAACATTCAGAGTTCTTTAATAACAAAATATTCTTTATTTTCCTAAAATATATTTAACTGTGAAAGTTATTAAACATGGGAATTAAAATACGAAAAAAAATGAATAAGAAAGAATGAAAATACCTTGCTGAATTTGCGAATATGTAAATTTACCGACTGTATAGTGATTACTTGAAATAACGTAATACTTTCACTGCTGAATAAAATCGGCTTAACTAGATGTATTTCTTTAAGGCTTGAAGTTACGATGTACACTATGGAACAGTATGTAGAAATAGTGTTGCTTTACGGACAATGTAATTGCAATGTATATTATTTCTTAGATTCTACATATTTCGTGTGTTTAATATCTTTGTATAAAATTGTACAATAATTTACCTTGTCTTGTTATGTTTTGTAGTCTTGTAGCATCTGTATTTATTTTTGAATACAATGAGAAGCGAATGTTTTCTGACATGGACGAAACAAATTTCATTATCGTACCTAATCTAAAAGCACGTTATTCCTCTGGCAGTGCGAAATTTTTCTTTTGTCAATTTGTTTACGGGCCCTGCGCATTTAAAACTCGAATATCTCCGCGAATTTTGATCGCACAGATGTCATTTTTGTTGTGTTAGTATTATTTTTCAATGGAAATTCTTTCCCTAACTATAAGTTTGGGGAAACGGAGTCCCCAAAAAAAAGTTAGATTTCGTATTTTTTGACTGAATTATTTTTTCGCTTCCAACTTTCAATATTTTAACTCTCTACCTCATTTCGAGCAAATTTGCAATTGGAAGTATGCATCTAGGACGAACGGTTGAGAAATTAGAGGTCATGAAGGTTGACTTGAAACATCCTGTATATTGTATATATATACTAGCTGACCCGGCCACGCATTGCTGTGGCTAAGGTATGGGTTAAACTATAATGTTTCAATAGAAACGAAAAACTTTATTACCGTTATAGAGATCAACTTTATATAAATATGAATTTAAGGTCAAAATATGAAAACAATCGAACAAAAATTTCCTAAGTTTGCTAGAAACAAAAAATCAACAAAAAATGTAGCATTTTAGTACTTAGAAATATTATATTCAAGCTTGTAACAATCGAGTTAATTAAAAATTTGCTAATTGCCATTGCAACATTTTATTTTTTAATGTAACATTTTATTTTTTAATAATGTAGGTAGGGTAGATAATTAACCAATAGTATTTGTTATTTTTTGAATTATAAGCATTTTTAATTTCAGTTTAACTCAACACTAATCTGTGCACAATATTCTTTGTTAATCTGTCTCTTGTAAACAAAAATAGATTGGACGTTTTTCCCACACGGGAGCAAGCGACCTATAGTTGCCCATGGGAAAAACATGGTTTTTCTAAATCTAAACCGCAAATCGACATTGTTTGTCCTTGGGACTTATTAATGGACATGGCGAAAGCTAAACAAATAGGAAACTGTAGCCTTTTGAAGGATATTGCAGATTCTGACGGTGTCATTGGGATACGTGGCAACAGAACTACTTCATCTTTAAACTTGCCGGTCAAAATGATTGCCTCAATAATGTTCCCGGTGATTTTTTTGATAACTAAACGCGTACCATTGCATAATCTCGGTGGATTTAAATTACGTAGAAGAACTATGGGTAAACCAATTTTTAACCGCAGATTATGTGGTGGCATTCCGGGTATGTTTGAAGAATTTTAGCCAAGAATACAGAAAAGCTGGTAGCTAAATAGATAATTTGCAATAAAAAATATATTGCGGTCCTAAATTGAGATAAAAACTATCCTATCATTTAAGTTGGACCAAACTGCAACTGCGTGTAAAATTTGGTTAAAATCGGTTCAGTAGCTGAGGAGTCCATTGGCCACAAACACAGGGACACGTAATTTTTATATATTAAGATAAGAAAGATTATTACTTGTTTACTGCGCTCCAGAAGCTGCCAGAACGTGTGCTTTATGTCGCTCCGCCATGGAGGTGTCAAAAAAGGCTTAGTAAAAAGTCTTAGCCAAGAACACAGAAAACCTGGTAGCTAAATACATAATTTGCAATAAAAAATATATTGCGGTCCTAAATTGAGATAAAAACTATCCTATCATTTAAGTTGGACCAAACTGAAACTGCGTGTAAAATTTGGTTAAAATCGGTTCAGTAGCTGAGGAGTCCATTGGCCACAAACACAGGGACACGTAATTTTTATATATTAAGATATATATATATATATATATTATTGAGAAAAAATAGCTTGATAAATGTGTTTTATTATTATTTCTTTAAATGTTTAAGTAACATTTTACTTATTCTCCCCCCGCCCCCCATAAAAATTTCAGGCATACCAGTTACTGTAAACACTGCACATCATGTGTAGAAGCTGTATGTCAGTGAATAATATAGTTTCCATCTTTAAAAAATTAATTCGGGAAAACCTTTTTAAAAAATGGAATTGATTGCGATGAAGTGAGTAAGGTTTGTTAGCAGTATTTCGGTGTGAATACTTGTTTTAATACAAATTTATCTTTTCAACTATGAAACACAAAAATCGAAAGATTAAATATTGTTTTTTAATTCATAAAAAAACAATTTTTTTCCCTGCTATTGAAAAATACATTAGTATATATATTTTTTAATGTTTTGTGGGTATTTCCATGCATATTCTTATGTCTTTTTAGAGCAAATGATCTGATCTGTTCTTTGTAATATGTTTACCCACTATTTTTCATTCACAGAATGAACCAGCCTACAGTGAAGTATCAAAAACATGATTCTGAGATATTTTAGCTGTACAGAAAACTCGACAATCATGACATTCATTCTCTTTTCTATGCTATTGTCTTTGTAGATAACGTGATTTTAACAATAAATTGTTTTATATTTTTGTATCAAAAAATTTAATGCGTTAAACAATTATTTGTGCATAACAATTTCACATGAATTGTATCAGAAAAAAAAAGTCTTAATAGAGGATCCATATTTCAAAAAAATCGCAACTATAACTTCAGTAAAAGATACGTCTATAAATAATTCAAGTTCAATCAACCACTTTAAGTAAAAAATTACTTAGAAAAAAGTGATTATTCTATATTCTAACACTTTTTATAATCATCACTAGCTGCGTGGCCCGGCGTTGCACGGGCTTTAAAGTAGTGAGGAAAGTTTAAATAAACTACTTGCCGCCAAGGCGGCTCACCTTTAAAGTACTGGGAAAAGTTTAAACAAACTGCTCGCCCCCAAGGCGGCTCGCCTTTAAAGTTGTGAGGAAACTTTCAACAAATTACTCGCCACCAAGGTAGTAGTTTAAAGTAGGTAGGAAAGTTTTAGCGAGGATAGTTTCAACAAACTACTCCCCGCTAAAGCGGCTAGCTAAAAAGCTTTCCTGCATCAAAAGGTCAATCGAATTGTTTGCACGAGCTTCCTCAGAAAAAAAAACGATATCAAGTAGCGCACTTAACACTCTCCCTAAATGATAAATAAAATTCCCTGCCAAAAACAATTATTTCCAAACCGCTTTCTTCCTGTAAAATTAATTACAAAATTCTAAACGAAAAAGTTGTTTTAATATTTGGATTGCAGCCAAAAAAAGTCCCAGCTAAAAACAACAATTGAAATTTTATTTGAAGCACATTTTCAAAATGGCAACAGAGAAAAATAAAAGTCTTACTAAAAACAATTGTTAGAACTTTATTGTAACACGTATCCAAAATGACAACCGAAAGAACGAAAAGTCTTTGAATTTTAAATAGTTCAACAGTTTAACTAATTGTTGTAACACGTATTCAAACTGACAACCGAAAGAATTAAAAGTCTTTAATTAAATTGTTGAACTATTTAAAATTCCAAGACTTTTATTTCTTACCGTTGACATTTTGAATTTAAAACGTTAATTAAATTGTTGAACTATTTAAAATTCAACGTTTTAATTCAAAATGGCAAAGGTAAGAAATAAAAGTCTTGGAATTTTAAATAGTTTAATAATTGAATTAACGTTTTAATTCAA
Source organism: Uloborus plumipes (assembly GCA_038373865.1). Taxonomy (NCBI): domain Eukaryota; kingdom Metazoa; phylum Arthropoda; class Arachnida; order Araneae; family Uloboridae; genus Uloborus; species Uloborus plumipes. The sequence goes on from JAXGGA010000559.1 coordinate 105,477, forward strand.
GATGGTAAAGGTACGAAATAAATGTCTTGGAATTTTAAATAGTTCAATAATTTAATTACAGTTTTAATTCAAAATGGCAAGGGCAAGAAATAAAAGGCTTGGAATTTTAAATAGTTCAATAATTTATTTAACGTTTTAATTCAAAATGGCAACGGTAAGAAATGAAAGTCTTGGGATTTTAAATAGTTCAATAATTTAAACAACGTTTTAATTTAAAATGGCAACGGAAAGATATAAATGTCTTGGAATCTTGAAAAGTGCAAGAAATTTAATAAAAGTTTTAATTCAAAATAGCAACGGAAATAAATAAATGTCTTGGAATTTAAAAAGTGCAAAACATTTAATTAACGTTTTAATTAATATCTCAGCTAATAAACGTCGTAGAATTACGCGGTTGGTCTTATTGTCTTCCTTAGAAAATTTTAAGTCGAATGGTACTATGTTTGAGTCTCTACTCTCAGCGGTTTTTGAGGAGTTCAAGCTTCAGACAGACAGACGCTGACAGATTTTAATAGTAGTAACTAGCTGCGTGGCCCGGCGTTGCACGGGCTTTAATGTAGTGAAGGCAGTTTGAGAAAACTACTCGCCACCAAGGCGGCTCGCCTTTAAAGTAGCGAGGAAAGTTTCAACAAACTACTCGCCACCAAGGCGGCTGGCCTTTACAGTAGCGAGGAAAATTTCAATAAACTACGCCGCCTTTAAAGTACCAAGGAAAAGTTTAACAAACTACTCCCCGTTTAAGCAGCTCGCTAAAAACCTTTCCTGCATCAAAGAATCAATCAAATTATTTACACATGCTTCCTCAAAAATAAAGACGATGTCAAGTAGTGCATACTTAGCACTCTCCCTAAATAACAAATAAGATTCCTTATCAAAAACAATTATTTCCAAACCGCTTTCTTAATGTAAAATTAATTGCAAAATTCTAAACGAAAAAGTTCTTTTAATATTTGGATCGCAGCCAAAAAAGTTCCTTCTAAAAACAGCAATTGCAATTTTATTTAAAAACACATTTTCAAAATAGTACCAGAGAAAAAATATGTCATTAATAATTAGAATAAAAACAATTGTTAGAACTTTGTTATAACACGTATTCAAAATGACAATGGAAAAAAAAAACACTCGTTCATTTTAAAAAGTTCAATTTAGTTAACGTTTTAATTTAAAATCGCAACGGAAAGAAATAAATATCTTGGAATTTTAAATAGTTCAATAATTTAGTTAACGTTTTAATTTAAAATCGCAACGGAAAGAAATAAATATCTTGGAATTTTAAATAGTTCAATAATTTAATTAACGTTTTGATTCAAAATGGCAACGGTAAGAAATAAAAGTCTTGGAATTTTAAATAGTTCAACTATTTAATTAACGCTTTAATTTAAAATGGCTACGGAAAGAAATAAAAGTCTTGGAATTTCAAATAGTTCAATAATTTAATTAACGTTTTAATTCAAAATGGCAACGGTAAGAAATAAAAGTCTTGGAATTTAAAATAGTGTAATAATTAACTAACGCTTTAATTTAAAACGGCGACTGAAAGAAATAAATCTCTTGTAATTTTAAATAGTTCAATAATTTAATTAACGTTTTAATTCAAAATGGCAACGGTAAGAAATAAAAGTCTTGGAATTTTAAATAGTTCAACAATTAATTAACGTTTTAATTCAAAATGGCAACGGTAAGAAATAACAGTCTTGGAATTTTAAATAGTTCAACAATTAATTAACGCTTTAATTTAAAATGGCAACGGTAAGAAATAAAATTTTGGAATTTAAAATAGTGCAATAATTTAATTAACGCTTTAATTTAAAATGGCAACTGAAAGAAATAAATGTCTTGGAATTTTAAAAGTGCAAAGAATTTAATTAACGTTTTAATTAATATCTCAGCTATTTAACGTCGTACAATTACGCGGTTGGTCTTATTGTCTTCCTTAGAAAATTTCGAATCGAATGGTATTATGTTTGATTCTTTACGCTCAGCGGTTTTTGAGGAGTTCAAGCTTCAGACGGAATTTTAAATAGTTCAATAATTTAATTAACGCTTTAATTTAAAATGGCAACGGAAAGAAATAAATGTCTTGGAATTTTAAAAGTGCAAAGAATTTAATTAACGTTTTAATTAATATCTCAGCTAATTAACGTCGTACAATTACGCGGTTGGTCTTATTGTCTTCCTTAGAAAATTTCGAATCGAATGGTATTATGTTTGATTCTCTACGCTCAGCGGTTTTTGAGGAGTTCAAGCTTCAGACGGACAGACAGACAGACGCGGACAGATTTTAATAGTAGTAATGACATTGTTTCTATGTAATACCGAGCATTATTTTACTAATTTCGTCAAATTATAAGGTTTAGTAGTTAATTGGCCTGAAAACTTAAGAGAAAGATATTTTATCACCACATTTAAAGTAAATTGGTATGCAATATTTCTTTGCTTTGAGGTAAATTTATTGGCTTTAGGGACTCTTTGAAAACGTTTTCTAAACAGCCGGATGAGAACTTATATAAAAAATTAGAAGGGGGGGGGGGGTGGGGGGGGGGGTTACTTTTTGCTGCCTCAACCAAATGTATTTTTTTATCCACTCTTGAGTCTAATTAACTGAATATTTCAAACAACTGTTTTTCCAAGAGTAAAACTGTATTAATGAAAAGAACATAGCTATAACAAAAATGGGATACAATAGTGATAAAAAATAAAAATTAAAAAGAAAGAAAAAACAAATACATCTAATTCTAAAACATTACAATTTGCAACTTTCTCTTATACCTTATTCTCATAGGGTATTAATAATGCTTTAATACCCGAGGTAGCAAAATTAGACGTTTTCCAGGAGGATAGTTCCCCCCCCCCCCCCACACACACTTATGTGAGCTAAAAAATAAATAAAAAACTGATGTCTGAAATTGGGTCAAATTGTAATGAGATAACAGTAAAATGAAATTAAAAGTTATTAATAGTAAACACAGCCAATTTATTCGCAAACAGATGTCATGTCTCAAGAAATTAATTCTATTTTTAAAAAAAATCAAGTCTCCTAGTCAAACGTTACAAGCTCAGAAAACATGAACGCAAAGATAAAAATCAAAACAGAAACTCTTAAAGGGTTCATGACTTGCCTGAACAAAATTTATGTTAGTTATGCTCGTACCAACTTGGCGAAAAGAAACAAAAGATGTTTAGCCAAAGACTTACCCAGTTGCAAAAGATAAAGTATTCCAACACTGAAATTTATTAAATTAAGAAAATATGTTAAATAAGAAAATATAAAGCAAAACTAAATTACACATAATAAAAATACTTTATTTTCATACATAAGTAAATTATTTACAGAATATCAAGTTTAAACGTAATAAAAAAACTTAAGAAGGAAAGATAGAATATTAAATTAGCACTATTAATAAGTATATCTTCACACAATTGATATAATGAGTATATAAGAAATAATAACAGCTAAAATAACTGGAGATCGAAGTATATCTTTACATTTGATAGGCACATGTTAATAAATTTCCCCAGACAAGCATTTAAGCTTAAAATTAGGATGTCCATTTTACAGTCATCTGTAGTACCATGTGTCTTGATATTTTAAATAATATATGTTTATTTAAAATACAAAGCTGTATTTAAAACAGTAATCATTGTAAAACTAAAATTATTTTCAAATAAAGGTTGCACTTTTCAGAATGTTCTCTAAAATTTGCATGACAAACCTTCAAAAAAGTGCACAAAAATAGAGTACCTCTTTAAACTAATTGCGGCAGTAAAACTGTTTGTACTCTACTTATTACAGAATTTTTTTTAACATTTAATCTCTGAAAGATATGCATGTATTTCTTCACAAAATTTATTCCCAATAAGCTTTCATGTGTGACATCACAATCATCTATCACGTAACATATTCACTAATTTATTTTAGAAACCCAGAACACTACGCTCGTGCATATATTTTATACATGATACAATATCGTTTTTATTATTTTTTTTTAAAGCAAGATCCCTACACTGTTGACTATTAAAACGAAATTTAAGTCATATACTAATCTCCATATGGCAAGCATGAGATGTACAGAACACACATTCATCTTATGATGAATAATACTGGAAGCACAGGAAGAATATTATTTCACTTTTTGTACACATTAATATTCTAATCAGAAAAATAAAAACCAAAAAAAATGCAAAATTTTTTTTCAATTCCTACAGTTAAAAAAAAAATGTTCCTGAAATTTCTGCGATTAAAATCAGCATTAAGACTACAGAAGTTGAAACAAAACTTGAAACATTTTTGACTCCAAATAAGAATTTAGGTAATCAAACTGCATTTAAAATAATTTATCAAAAACCTTACTCATTTTTGTACACAATACGACTATAAAAAAGAAAACATATAAGGGATTAAATGTTTGAAAATAAATAGGATAGTAACTTATACTACTACATTTTGAAAGTTTGGTTTTCAAGGTCTGTTAGAAATGTATCCAGCATTTGGCCAAAGACAAATCTGGCAAGCCTGAAGCGTTGGAAAAATAATCCCATAAAAATTAGGCTCCTTGGGACTCCACACTTCTCTCAGCAGTGATACCATTGTTGATAATTCCGCTGTTGTTGTAAAAATAATCTCCTCTTTTCTAAAATCTTGCTACTCCAGTTGTTCAGTCAGTTTATTTGAAAAAAAAAAAAAAAAGACAAGAGCACTGCACATTATTTCAGTCAAACGTTTCTTGCCAGTGACAGACACTATTAAGGTTTAAAAATTTTCCAAAAGTCTTTAAATACCTGTGTTTCTTGTGAATGTATAAATTTAAATCTTACGAGAAATTATGAATGTTAGTACTAATTTCCTTCTAAAGAAAAATGAAAAGCATTTACTTCGGGAATCAATACAGCTTTAAGTTGAAAAATCAGCTCACTGTAGACTTTGTAGTCAATGCAAAGCAAATGTACTATCAACTGATGACAAAAGCAGAAACAGAAAATCTTATTAAGTTTGCATTGCAGGGGAAAACACCAGACAATACTCAAGGTACAAACCTGCCGAAGTTACATCCCCTTCTCCTAATTGAATGTCAATTGCATTGTTAATTCTACATAAAAAGAATTAACGAAAAGCCAAGTAATGGCCTGGAAACAAATCATTCTGCGTAAAAAAATCAGACTATTTTAACTATGGACATTTTTTAGTTTCTTGCCAATAATAGCAGAAGTCCTATACCCTTCAAAATTTCTATTCATATGAAATTGGTATGAAAATAATCTGAATTATGACTAAGAAAGAACCAAGTAAGTGCTGGAGCTAAGGTTTCATGTTTGGTTTTACATTACAACAGAATGCAAGAATGTGGTTCAATTCTGGAGGAAGGCAGCTATACTATGACAAATGCACAATTTTCAACAGTAGAGTTAGTTTATTTGTTTTTAATTGGCAGCAAAAGACGGAGGGGGAGGGGGAGCTAAATATTTTGCATACTGATATTGTAGTTTCCATTAAAATCATAATACAAAATACAGACAGCAAAAGTGTGGGAAATTTCAATTACAAAATTTTAATATCTGAAATCAGGATGTGTACAGACTTCAATGAAAAAATTCCAATACAATTTATTCCAACAATGACAAAAATACTCAGTGTTAACGATGTTCCATTCTGTGGTCTCATGTACTAATTTTGTGAATGAAAAACAGTTAGATTACAGGGACTTCAAATACTAAATCATAATTATAATATGTCCACACACATGGAATTCTAAAATAGGTCTCTGCAATACCCACTAGACAACAGTGAAATAACAATATAATTTACTTGTCTTAATAATAGAAAAAAAAGAGAGATTTTTATAAAATACTGTATGAAATCAAACTTAAGATTTTTTTGTCTAAACATTAGATGAATAAACAAATTATTACAATTAATAATTTTATAATAACTAAAATCAAAATAACTGAATTAAATGATTAAAATAAACAATAAGCCAATTTAGCTTAGGTTAAAAAATATTATAATTTTCAAAACACTTAAAATATTTAAAAGATGCAGAAGGAATGAAACAAAGCACTGATGCTTGATGCAAATATATTAAACAGCTTTACAAGCACATTTGCATACTTTGTACTTCAAATAAAAAGTTTCTCATTGAGGAAAAGGGGGAGCAAGAGAACAGTAGTAGTTTAAAACACTATGATTGAACAAATTTGCTATTTTTTGAATACAGAATATCAATCATTCTAAACGTTAAAAATCAAAATAATTCACTTCTCTTCTCTACATACCATCTTCCATCTTATCATTAACAAGATCAAAATATGAAAAAGTTTTGTAGACTAGCTATTACTAAGAGACAATTTCCAATGACCCGCTTCTTTAGTTTATTATAAACTGATTCTCAATGTATGAACTCATCTGTTTGTAATTCACGTGTCAAATACATGAAAAATTGCTATAATTGTCTTCTTTTGCTTCTGTTTTTTATTCTTTAAAATTTTTAATGTGTAATATTTTAGAGTGAATCATGCTTTATTGTTACATTATTAAATATTTCATTTTTTCAGAATCAAACTACTCTACAACTCATACTTACTAAACAGACACATTTCATTCCATTTCATAAATTCAGTGAAAAATGATAATTGTGTTAAAAATAAATAAAAACAAATGAATAAACAGCAAAGTAATGATTGTAACAAAGCAGGAATGAAGTCACTAACAATTATGTTCCATATATGCCCTGTCGTTCAATTTTGCTCCATATTAATTAAGTTATAAAAATATTTTTCTGTAAAACTGGCATCCAAGCTTTTACTTTTGGCTTCTTTCATTTAGGACTATGTAATATGACAGATAATCAAAACTGATATTTTATTCAAAATACAATGAAATAACATTGAGTTCTAGAGTAACAACAATTGAAAAAAAAAAATCAACATTTCGAAATAAACCCAATGACAGTTCAACTTAACAAGTGGCACAATATCATCCAGTGTTAAAGCTCCATAAACTGGAACATTTTTAGAGGTGATAACAAAACAATACATTTTACAGTTTGAAGGATAAGTTTTATACTCTCAAATTTTTATTTGCTGATGCATGAATTTTTGAACCTTATAAATGCCCGTGTACACACATTAATTAATCAAAAGCTAAAATGATTCAAGGAAACAATGCAGGATAGCATCTATTTGGAGATAGCTTTAACTCAAAAAATAAACAAACACCTTATAGCACCAATTCAATTTCAATCTACTATACAGTGTAATATTGCATCTTGTCCTTATCCTTATGTAACATAAAAGAGGAATGAATATTGAGCAGCAAGTATATTTTTCTCAGCAGTGTAAACGTGAAAAAAAATTTTTGTATTGAAGTATCCAATGAGAAATACCTTTAAAAATAAATACAATAGAACAGTTCACACAGCAGGTTCTGTTTCATCATTTGTAGCATTTAAAGAACTGTCTTTAACCTCAATCAAATAATATTCTTTACCATCATGACCTAAATTCTGAATATCTTCCATAGAGAAAGCAGATCCTATAACAGTAAGATTACCATCAGAATCAGGTTCACCAATCATCAAAGTTTCAGCATCAACTGGATTATATGTTAAATTATCATTTCCACTAAATTCACCAACTGAAACTTCATTATCTAACAAATCATTGCTATCATGATCTTCTATTTCATCACTATCATTCAGGAGGTATAATGGATCATCACGTGCATCAGAATTAACTTGAGTAGAATCATTGCATATATTAGAATGCAAACGTAAATGACGTCGGTAGCTACCTATTTGCAAAAACTTCTTGCCACAGATATCACAAGTATGAGGTGTATATCCAGTGTGAACAATTAAATGATTTTCAAAATTTCCTAAACGCTTGAATCGACGTCCACATACATCACAAGTATGGGATTCATCTTCACTATGAGAAACGAGATGTTGTTTAAGGCTACTCTCTCGTGCAAAGCCCTTATTACATAAATTACATACGAATGACCTATCAGAAGAATGAATTAAGGCATGTTTTTCTAAATTTCCAGGTTTGTAAAATATTTTATCACAAGAGTCACACGAATACACATTCTTCTCAGTATGCTTTAAAAGATGCTTTTGAAGTGTAGCCTCGCCAACATAGGTTTTCCCACAATATTCGCAAGCATGGTTTCTCTCAGCCTCATGAGTTTGCAGATGGCGTCGCAAATTGCTCATCTGATTACACCCTTGACCACAAATTTCACATCGAAATGGACTTTGCTTAGTATGAGCTAATACATGTAATTTTAGATGATGAGAGCGATTAAATGTTCGCTCACAAATATAACATCTATACGGACGTTTGTCAGGAGGCTTATGAATAATAAGATGTTGTCTTAATTGATTTCCCTTTTTAAACCTTTTACCACATAATTTACATCCATGTGGTCTTTCATGCAGCATTTCATAAGTCATAAGTTGTTCCTCCATTCTGATCCCGAAAAAACCTAAAAACCAACAGATATTAGATACTACTAAGTCACACTTTGAAGAAAAATTACTTTGTAAATATCATTGGTATTCATTGAAAAATATGTGGGTTATATAGAATTAAAACATCAACTTCAGGACAAAACATAATTAAAAACCATTGTAAAAAACACAAATAGCAAGAAGGAATCCAGACATGTTTTGGACCTATATTTTTTTTAATGCAAGAGATTGCATTAGAAAAGGGACTCCTAGTAGCCCTCGCCTCAACATATGAGTGAGTAACTCTTTTTGCTATTTGCACTTTTTTTGCAGAATGTTTTAAATTGCAGAAAGCTTTTCCTTTTGTCTAATCCTGAGCATGCATTAACTGTTATGGTGGAGATGTACGTGCAAAAGTGTTATAGATTGGCTTTTCCTATTTCAAGTGCACCAGTGAAATATTTGGAAAGAACTTAAGATTGCACATATTGCTTGTTCTTGAAACATATTATTCTTTAAATTTCAGTTATAAAATATTTCAGGACTTGAAAGTCTTACACACAAAGAACAGAATAATAAGACAGGTACAACAAAGGCAATTGAGGTACTTAAGCCCATGCTTTAGAAAATAATTTACATTTAACCTGTGACAAAACTAATCACTAGAAATATTTAAAATAATGAGATTTTTTTATTTATTTATTTCTTATTTTATCTGTTTATTTTTTTCCCATTTTTGAAAACTTGACTGTATGATATGTATTTCTAAATGAGATATTTCTGGAAGCACCACACCTTTCAACTGAAAGATTTATAGAAGATCACTGATGATACAAAATTACTTGACCACAAAAAGTTTAAAATCCAAAAAACTTTAGCAGGTTATAAAACCTAAACCACTTGAGAATCTTCAAGAAAAGTTTTGATGCATCAAAAGAGTAAGCATGTAAAATATTATAAAAATCCAAGCCTGGGTGTCCAACCAAGTCCTTTTGGTTAATTTAACATGAAATGAACGAGCAACTAAAATAATGTTAACAAATAAATAAATTACTTAAATAATGAGAAATTTACAGGATGCAAAAGGATTGAAATCTCCCAAGGCACACAATTTTCAGCCAAAGCAGGGCTCGAAAATTATATTGCCCAACATGCCCGGGGCATGTAAAATTTATGATCGGGCATGAATCTTCAACCCTTACATGCCCGGCTGGCCGTGTAATTTTACAATCAAATATTTCTTTCCTAAACTTTATTATTTCGTATTTTGGAAAAAAAATTACCATATATGTTAAGATTAAAATAGTTCTTAATTCAGATACAAAACTGCTAATTTAATATTTTGTCTGATTAACATGTTGCCCAAGTAGGAGATAATGATAATTTGCAGCATATCATTTTAGCTGACAGAATATAATTTAAGTTAGCTTGTATGTGATTTGCTGTTTTCCTCCAAATTAGAATTTGTTTTTTGAGGAGATGAAAGTAAAAGCTAATTGACAGGTACATATTTTTAGCCCAGCTCATATGCTACGTATGTTTTGTAGCTTGGCAATCAATGTCTTAACACTGTAAGACAAATTCAAACGGTTTTATTTATAAACAACAAAAATAAAACTGGGAATGTAAAAATTTTATTCAGGCATGTACTTTTTAGACAAACATGCCCGGCAGGGCATGTAAAATTTTAAAGATTTTTCAAGCCCTGAGCCAAAGGCACATTTTTTAATGTTAGTATGCTTCTAAAACATAGGTTAGAGGCAAAAATTGCAGCAGATGCAGACAGAAGGGGGAAAATAAGGAAATTGTTCCAAAAACATAAGAAAAAACAGAATCTTTTCAGATTCATAAAAAATGAAGGCTTGGGCATAAATAGTGGTATGTGATAAAATTGTAAAAATCATATTATTAGGTGAAAACAGAAGGAGAGAAAATCAAGAGAAATTGTACATGGTCTGAAAGACACACAGCACTTAATTAGTGTACCCACTTCGTTTTAAAAATCAAAATACTTGCTACAGAAATTTCTCAAACTTTTCACAAACTTTATCTTTGATTTGAAAAAATGCTACTTACTGCTATTTACACTCGAGCCCTTCAAAGGCCAGAAAAAGTGAAACAAGGAGGAAAACCGTACAAAACAAACATGAAAACAGAATTTCAGCAAAAGTCAGAAAATTAAAACTCCTGTCATGGACTTAAGGAGCATAAATCATGTGCAAGTAGTCTAAGAATTTTCTGCAGCCTTTCTGTAAATATCTTCTACTAAAATGCATTTTTCACCAAGTCTGCAAAGTTTCTCAAGTTTGAAGTAAATCTAAAGTAAAAGCAAATGATGCATAAAATTCAAAATTTCGGGCGAGTTTTCCGACAAACATAATTTGCAGGAAGTTAGGGATTTTACACTCACTGCTAAAAGTTAAGCACGCAGAGGAAAATGTAAATTTCCGGAAGCCAATCTGAAGTAGAGAGGCTACGATTCGCTACAGAGGTAGCTAGAAGTAAGCAATTAAGTTAAGTAACAGTCAATAAGGGCTTCGTGTCGAGAAATACACTGAAGTGACAAAAGTCATGGGATAGCAATATGCAAATTTTCAGATGGCAGTAGCATCGCATAGAACAGGTATAAATGCGCAGTGCTTTTACAGAGCTTTCATTTCTGTTCAAGTTATTCATGTGAAGAGGTTTTAACGTGATGATGACCGCACGACGTGAATTAACAGACTTTGAACGTGGAATGTTAGTTGGAGCTAGACGCATGGGTCATGCCATTTCGGAAATCGTTAGAGAATTCAACATTCCCAGATCCACTGTGTCAAGAGTGTGCCGAGAGTATGAAATTTCAGGCATAACATCCCACCATGGACAGCGCAGTGGTCGACCGCCTGCACTTAAAGATTGAGACCGGCGACGTCTGCAAAGAGTCGTAAATTCTAACAGACAAGCAACACTGCGTCAAATCACCGTAGAAATCAATGTGGGACGTACAATGGACGTGTCTGCTAGAACTGTGCGGAGAAATTTGGATTTCTTGGGCTATTCCAGCAGAAGACCGACTCGAGTGCCTTTACTGACAGAACAACATCGCTTGCAGCGACTCTCGTGGGCACGTGAGCATATCGGTTGGTCCCTAGATGAATGGAAAACCGTGGCCTGGTCCGATGAGTCACGATTTCAGCTGGTAAGAGCCGATGGTAGGGTTCGAGTGTGGCGCAGACCCCACGAAGCCATGGACCCAAACTGTCAGCAAGGCACTGTTCAAGCTGGTGGTGGCTCCGTAATGGTGTGGGCTGTTTTTTCATGGCATGGACTTGGTCCTCTAGTGCGACTGGACCGAACATTGACTGGAAATGCTTATGTGCAGCTACTTGGAGATCACTTGCAGCCATTCATGGACTTCATGTACCCAAACAACGATGGGATTTTTATGGATGACAATGCGCCATGTCACCGGGCCACAACTGTTCGCAATTGGTTTGAAGAAAATTCTGGACAATTCCAACGAATGATTTGGCCACCTAGATCGCCCGACATGAATCCCATTGAGCATTTATGGGACACCATCGAGAGGTCTGTTCGTGCCCAAAATCCTGCCCCATCAACGCTTTCACAATTATGGACGTCTATCGAGACAGCATGGCTCAATATTCCTGCAGAAGACTTCCAACGACTTGTTGAGTCCATGCCACGTCGAGTTGTTGCACTTCGCCGGGCAAAAGGAGGGCCGACACGATATTAAGAGGTATCCCATGACTTTTGTCACTTCAGTGTATACAAAAGAGGCATTCGTATAAGAAGGAAGCATAGTGAAGGGTTACAGGAGTTACATGTAAGTGCTGATAAAAGGTGTTTAGAGCTTTCCCACGATTTGTTTTCAACACAGACCTGTTTGTATGGCTTCCAGACGACGAATGGAAGATTCTGAGCGGTGGCGCGATGTCGGACGTATTGAAGCAGGACAATCAATCAGACTTTGCCCCTTTTTTGCGGTCATCATTCGGTCACTTCACGATTATGGAAACAATTCCTAACGAGCCAAACAGTTATTCGAAGACTTGTGACAGGTCTCCCAAGGGTTACTAACCCCTCGGAAGATCTTTATATTGCTGTTGTAGCCAAGCGAAACTGAAGAGCGATCTCCACCCGCGTGACATCTAGGGTTGCAATGGCAATTGGTAAGACAATATCTTCCACTACTGTGTGCCGAAGATTACACATGAATGACCTGTATGCCAGGGTACCAGGGGTTTGTGTTCCTCTCTCTGTTCAATCCAGAGGGATACGATTAAAATGGTGCCGCCAACATGTGAGTTGGACTATGTCTGATTGGGGAACGTTATGTTTACAGATGAGTCGAGATTTACGCTGCAACCCGATGACAAGGGTGCAAGGGTCTGGAGAGAGCAAGGAACACCGAATAAGCCCCAGAACATTGTCGAACATCAAGCATTTCGAGCTGGAAGTGTCATGATCTGGGCAGGGATTTCGTTGGGATATCGCACCGACGTGCACATCTACAGACAGGGATCTGTGACGGTTATATGGTATCGCAGGGGCGCACCCAGGATTAGGTTTAAGAGGGGGCTAATTTCTGACATACAGTACCATTAACCCTTTAATGTCCAGAGGCTACTGAATTTTAAAAAAAACTAAACTTTAATAGATAATTTTTTCTATTTATTTGCTTTTCTCCCCGAATAAAATAGTTTAATTAATTAAAAATGCTATGGTATTGTTTAAAAATGCTATTGCGTCATCTCTGATGACGATATGGGAATGGATGGAATGTGGAACTCCCCATTGGATATTTTTCCCGAAACTAAACTAAAAGAAATGCGGTTCCATCGTTGCCGATGTTAAGAGTTGGAGGACTTCCTTGGGAAAGTATTTGAAATTGAAGTCTTAAATATGTGGTTTTTGTTCATTTATCGGTAACCTTAGCGATGGTATTCTGTATTCTCACCAGCAGTTTTTGTAATTGAAGTTCCAAAAACAAAATTTAAGGTTTTTTTTTATTTTTTGAAATTTAAGTTTTAAAAACAAAACTGCAGACCACCTTTGATAATGGGGCTTGTTTTTCTTCTCCGGAAAGTTTCAGAAATTCATGTTCCAAAAAACAAACATTAGATGATCGTGAATGAGGATATTCAGAGACTTTCTACCGGGAATTTTCAAAACTTGAAGAACTATAAAATTATAATCCTTGCTAACTTTAAAGCCGAAAAAAACAGAGGGATTAGATTTGAAAAACCCCTTAAAACCATTTTCTTCACTTCTTTTTATTTCAAATAAAAATTCAGATAATAGGAAACGTGTTTCAGTTAACTATTTTGGTTTTTCATACTTAAATTTTCAATTTCCTTCCAATGAATTCATTGGTTTGAAGTACAGAAGTTTATGACTTTCGTAAACATACCTTTTTTCGATACATGTAAAAATACCTTTTTTTTCGATGAATTTGCTATTTTACAAAAATACCCTTCGGTCACTTTTTTCTGTTTTTCCTCTTTCTTTACTTCCTTTTACTTTCATACCACTTTATATATTTTTTAATCTGTTTTCTTGTTTCTCGAGCATGATTCTCATAAATCAGTGGTGGGGTAAATCATGTCGCAAGCGCCGTCCCCCATAAAGAGGAGGGGGGGGGGGCTCTGATGAAATGGATTCAAAAAATGTGCATGAAATATATTTTATATAATTCTGTTTTAGACAGATAGGAGCTTTAAAAAATTTTGTGATGACCTTTCAAACCTGCAATTTGCCATTGCGAACTATTATGATTCTCCATGACAAATCCTCGAAATTTAAACTATTTTAGTTTTGATGATGAGATGCTGTGTGATTTGAGGCAGCCTGCCTTTCTGAGACCCTATTCTCGCTCCTGGGCATGAACAATGAATGATTTGATTGAAAACAATGCCTTGGTCTCTCAAAAATTGTCGAAGAGGGGGAGGAGATTTTATAGGGGAGAACTTACGACCAACTTTCCCCAAAATTTTAAGAAAAACAAGGTATACATTATCCGTGTGTGTATTTGTTACTTCACTGGTTTTAAAACTTAGTATATATTGAGATTATTATTAATGACTTGAATCTTTTAAGGGGGGCTTAAGCCCCCAAAGCCCCTCCTGGGTGCGCCCCTGTGGTATTGGGATGAAGTCTAGACTCCAAGGGATCACGTTTACCCGCTATAGCGGGTTTTTTACGCAAAATCTTTTAGAACGGATGCAACATTCACGCAGTTTCGGGTTTATGCCAGGAGAAAAAAAAAATCCGATCAAAAAGTATTCGGACCCGTGAATCGAAAAACTCCACAAAACTGGTGCTGATTTTATGCTGCATATAGCTGAACCTTTACAATCATGAAAGGAAGGGAAAGAATAAAAGAAGCCCATCCTTATCAGCTAACTCAATGACCCCCTATTGTGTTGGCAATCCTAGTTCTAAGAACCGGGTCCCACACAGATGTGACTTCCAGATGTCAATCATCTCCCCCCCCCCCCCCATTCTTAAAAGCCATCATGGCATTGCACATGTTGTCTCATTGTCCTCCCATTCTTTTCTTGGAATTGAATAGTAATCATCATACAAGTACGAAATTTTCATAGTATTTTAGATCTTTTTTGTCCGTTTTTCGTTAGCACGTGGAAAAAGTGCATGTGGCTTAGTGAATTTTGGCATTTTTACTGATTGAGCAACTATTTTTTAACATATGTTTACGGTTAGTTATTTTTCAGATTATCTCCTAAATAGTCCTTAGTTGCAAAGGCTTTAGAGTTAAAATACAATGGTATTTCCCCCCCCCCCCTCAAAAAAAAACGGCATTTAAAACTTTTTTCTGCTTGAAATGTAACTATATTTTTCCTCATTTTTTAGTAAGTTTTATTTATTTATTTTTTGCAAAGAGGGTAGAAATAAGCAACATATTGTACAATTTTATACATATTATCTCCAAATGGAACGCAAAATAGGCTATGTCCTCCATCCCTTCTGAAGTGGCCCTTAACATAATCTTTTGTAGCCTGCTGTTTCAAAAATGTTGTGCATCCCTGCCGTAAATATCATTAAACAGTCCTTTTCTAAGAAAAGTTCGGAAGTGGCTATGGAAAAAGCAAATTGACAAAGAAATGAGGACAGTATACTGGCTTGTCAAAGAGCTACAGGAACATTTTTATCTCTAATTGAATTGAAGTAATATTGATCTCAAAAACTAAAGGAAAAACTCCTTTATTAGTATAATTTACTCATTCTCCAAGTTGACTTGTTTTCCATTCAAAAGTGTGCACACAATTAGCAATTTTTTTCCTAAGGAAACATATATGCAATGCATTTACAACATTTGTATTTTAATAATGTTATTTTATTCAAATATTTCGGGACTCAATTTTTTCATCAAAGGACCCACTTTTTTTTTAATGGGTCCATGGGACCCAGGTAGCAAATAGTTCAGCGCGAACACTCCCATTGTAAGATTGTACGCTGCCACAGTGGGTCCTGCTTTTGTTTTAATGGATGATAATGCACATCAATATGTAGCAGCCCTAGTCAACAACTACATGGAGGGGGAGGGAATCAGGCATGAAAGTGCCAGTTGACAAAAAAAGCTGAACTTTTCGCAGGAGCTAAATTAACGCCACCAAACGCATATACCATGTAAGATGAGGTTGCAGACATTATTAAATGCATTAAAAATGTTTCATGTACACATAAAAGTACATAACCGAAAAACAAAATCTTACTTTCATTTCTGGAAATATTTATTTCGCACTAAGTCAAGGGTTTCAAAATCAATTATTTTCATAATTACCAATTTATGTGTTTTATAAAAATACCAAGCAATTTTGAAGATCTACCACTGGATAATCAGACATGACAAATGATATTTTCAGGCGTGCAAGTGACCAAATGTGGTTTGGGAGCATCTTCGGGAGCAGGAAATTCTTTCCTTTAATGACCTAATGGGAGCACTGCTGCTAGTAGCATGGAAAATTCTATTTTAAGCTTTTAAAATTATAATTTTACAAATTCAACTTATCAAAATACTGCCTTTCAGTACAAAGCCGTAATTAAACATTATGTGCTTGATCGTTTCAATTGTTTTCCAAAAAATGAAGCAATGGCTAACCTAATGCTTATTAAAATCTAGCTTGCAAAAATTAATAGGTATATAAATCGAAAAACATAAATAATTTGTTTTCAAAATATAAGCTAAAATCCGCTAATGGAAGGTATCTATTGACGAAATAACGGTTAATTGTCAAAAATATTAAAATGTTTGCAAGATGCATTTGGATTGAAATCTTCAACATAGGAAGCTTCGTCCGCCACGTAAACGCTAGATGTTGACATGCTTCGAAAAATAAATTTATTTTTTCTCAAAATAAAACATAAAATAAGTTAAGCTGAGGTAGCATATGTCAAAATAATTTTGGATTGTGAAAAATATCAAAATTTTTGCAAGATGCAGAAGGATTGAAATTTCAACAAGGACAATATTTTTCGCGACGCACGTGCTCAGAATATTGCCATAGCAACCGTCATAACGTACGGTTAACAAAAGCAGAAGTTATGCCACTTTTTCGCGATATTCGCTAGAAAAACGGCCGTTTTGGTGCAGTCAGGCGCAATTTCAATCAAAAAGTGCATGATTTATAGTCGGGTTTATAGCCACCCCCCCCCCCCCTCTCATTTCCTGTCACGAGTTCTCGACGGATTTGCATCGATCTCAGAAACAGTGCTGAGAGCTTTCAAAAAAGCGGATTTCCACGTTAAAGCGAAAAACTTTCATGCCTGGGGAATTGCTTGTATGGACTCACCAGCGTATTCGCCTAACCTTAATCCGATTGAAAACCTTTGGGATTACCTTGACCGTGCTGTTTCTAGACGTGTCCTACCCGCAGGCACTCTCAGAGCTGGAAACTGCTCTACAGGAGGAATGGCGATTACTCGACTCTGCGATGGTTGATCATCTCGTAAAAAGCATGGTGACACGCTGCAAGCTTTGTATGCAGATGAGGGGTGTTCACCTACCCTATTAATGTCAGTTTTTGTTGTTTGTTTAGTTTATACAGCATTTTGTAAATGACTCCAAAATGGTGTTATCTTATAATTTAAGAAAAATTGCTATTTTTTTTTATCTCTGCATATAATTATGTGTTTTGTTTATTGCATATATTTGCTACTTTCCTGCCGCATTTATTATTAATCAAAGCAGTACTTGTCCATTTTTTGCACCTTACCTTTCCGTGCTAAACTTTTGGCAGTGAGTGTAATTTAAAGAAATCTGCTGAATTGGTGCAGAATTCCTGTGAAATTTTATACGATATTTAGAAGGTGTTTGCGGAAAATCTGAAAATCTGCAGACTCAACAGAAAATTTTTTGGGAGTTTTCCTCTCACATTTCAACAGAATAGGGAAGTGTTCAATTTTTCAATTTTGTTTTTCCATTATAGAATAACATACATAAACATCAGCTGTGAAAAATTTTATGCAGCATGATAAGTACTTTCTTTTAAAAAAATTACATTCAAGCAAAAGTGACGTCATTTTCCAGTTTGGACTTTTGGTTTTTGACCAGAGGGCATGAATGGAGAGGATCTGGGCTAGCCGCAGCTAGTGGCACAGGAGGAAACAAGTTTTCCCTGTATTCACAATGCCGCTGATCAGGACTGTCGTACTAGGTAAAAGTCGCCAAGTAATGGATTTCTAAAGAATTGAATATTGTTTGCTCCTCAAAAATTTTAACCGTCATAGCTGACACCTATGGCCAGTTATAGCAATTTTTCTTCCTTTCTATTTTTTTCCAAATGTAATTTAGGATTTTTTGTAACTGGTTTGTATCTGCAGCTATTTCGTGGACTTTTGAAAAAATATCTGATCCTCTCGTAATTGTTGCTTTATTTCACTTTGTTTAGTTTTCAATCAATTAATTATTTTATCATTTTTAAAACCCAACTAAACATTCTTCTTTTTTTGTATAATAAAAATAGTTCATAGAGTTTCAAAACAGTAAATCAAATCATTGCTCAAACAAGTTGATATTTAAATCAAGTATTTAAAAAAAAAAATGAATAAATGACTGAGGGTTTTTTTATTATTATTATTATTTTAAGATTTTTTTGTAACAGGTTAGTTTCCGCGACAATTTTAAATATTTTTGAAAAAATATCTGGTTCCCCGTAATTGTTGATTTATTTCACCTTTTGTGGTTTCCAATCTCAATTATTTCTTTTATCATTTTAAAAAACCAATTGAGCAGTTTCTACTTTGAAATTAACCGTAATTGTTCTCAGGTTTTTCTTTTTTGTTTAATATTTCAGGTCTATAAAGTTTGTAATGAAGACTCACTCAATGTGCACACACAATGCAGAATCGTATTATACACAAATGCATCTATTTTGTGTTTAGAATTCACTTGAAAATAAACTTGGGTATTTTATATATCACTATATAAATACATTCAGTGGATTTCAATAAATGTATGAGACATATTCCTTACAAATGAATAATTTCTTAAGGCAAAATATTGTGCATATGATTAATTTAATTATTAAGGAGTTAATACAGTAAAATTTCATTACAGGGAAAACCAATACACTAAAATATGTTTCAATTAAATAAATGATCAGTCCTATTTTAAACTGTTTTTACATTGCTTGAGTTCTCATGACACACACACAACAAAATGTTTGTTATAACAAACAAAATGTGCATCCCCTTGAAGTTCTTAGTACTACAATTTTACACTATAATGTTTCCTCTGAACTGATATTATACTCATTATCTCCAAAAAAGTATTCAACATATCATTGAAAGAAATATAAAGAGTCTGATGTAATGAATAGTAGGATATAAAAGAGACAGAACTATGAAACAAATTGAAAATTTTCCAATTTTATTAAAACAAGCATTGAAAAAAAAGGAAAATTCTATGCCATTTGCCATAATATACATGCCATTACTTGGTTTTGAATATGATACCATACAGATGGTCGAAATCAGGATCCACACTTTTCACAAGGTGTTAAATGAAAGCTTTGTTCTAGTATTTTCAACGAGATCTCCTCCACAGCTTTCCTTGAGTATATGTTCTGGTACCATGACTGAACACAGGGAAAGGATGCAGACAGCCATGGAGGAGATTCCATTGAACGTGCTGGATTGGGTGAAGGAAACTTTCATTTAACGCTGGAGAAAAACTCTGATTGTGATGGCGGCTATCTACATGGAGTCACATTCCAAACCAAGTAATGGCATGTATGGTATGATAAATGACATACCTTTTTCTGTTTTCAATGTTTGTTTCAATAAAATTTTCAATTTGATTCAAAGTTCTGTACCTTTTTTTTACTATTTATTACGACCAACCCTGTACAAAGCATATACTTGATTTATACTTTGAATCATTTTTAATATAATTTTTTCAAGTAATATTAAAAGGCTTACATAACATTTTCAGTTTGTCTCTCACAGAAATAATTGAAAAACTTAAGCACAGATTTGTTTTCTTAAAAAGGAAAGAATATTACCTGAAACTGTTAAGATACAAAAATCAGCAGTATGGTAGTAACCATTGATAAATGACAAGAAAAAATCAAATCTTCCTAAAATGAAAATAATATTTTATCTCTTACATAACAGCAGGAATAAAATTTTGAAATCTAGTTTTGACAGTTAATGAGGAAAAAATACATAACTCTAGGGTTAGAAATCATTACCAAATCTTACTAGTCCTTTGGACCAGTGAACATGTATGAACACTGGTCCGCACTAAATTTAATGCTAAATAACATATTTTTTATTGTAGAAACATTGATGGTCCCTCGGACCAGGGGCGGCAAGAGAGGGCGGTTGCACTCACAAAAATTTCACGCAGAATGATAAAAAAACAGGCGAATTCAATTTATGCATGAACATTACAAATCAATGATCACGTTCAAAATAAAATTTTAAAAGCTTGTCAATTTTCAACAGCAGTTAATCAAACTAAAAAATTTTTCCTCTAGATTATTTCAAAGAGAAAGGAATCGGAAATATGTGTTTTCTAACTCTAATATTAGCACAACAGAACAAGAAAGGATTTTTACCTTTGCTGTCTAGAAAATAGCGCAAAACACTGGACATTGATGAAAAACAAAATTTTCTCTTGTTCTCTATTCCAAGCAGTGTAAATTTATTAAAAAATTATTGAATATTTGGACATTAAAATTTAAATTAATTTAATAACTAATTTTTCTTAATATTGAATCAATTTTAAGACCTCTTTCTGCCAACCAAATGTTTATTCCACACTGAGGTACTTCATTTTTAAAAAATCTCCTCCCCCCCCTCAAATGAAATGTTGAAATGCCGCCCCTGCCTCGGACCACCGATTATTTTTTATGGTGGTCTGAGGCAAATTTAATTGGTCTGGAACTAATGGACTAGAAGTAATTTCGAGCCCTGTACTCACAGCATTCGAGAAGTTAAAATAATTTTATAGTCAGAAAAAAAAGGTACAAAATTATTTTCAAAACTTCTGTGGAAATATAAAATTGCTGTTGTGCCAACAAACTCCCATTCTTTACTTTGAGAAAATTCAAAGGATAACATTTTTATCCAGAACAATTTGTGCAACTTCACATAGCGAGCCTTGAAGATGTAGTGACAAAATGCATTTCCTAACCATACGGTAGCAATTTAAAATCTAAATTTTACATGTTACAAAAGTTTATATTTATTTACGTTAAAGTATTTTTTATATCAAAGAGAAATGTCATTATGTTATGGAAGGATAGAAACACATGTCTAACTTTAAACAAAAACTGTCTCTGAGGCTATTTTAGAAATAATGTTGTGTTAGCTCAAAAACTTTTCAAAACTTGCTATATAATAATTTTGAGTGCGTCAAATCTCATTGCAGTAGGAGCCCACTGTAATTCAAAAAGATTTTTTTGAATTACAAAAAAACCTTCTATTTTTCAATCTTGCTTTGAAAGTATAAAACATTAATCACAAAAGAGTACTATAACATACAAGTTATAATTACCATTTTTAAAATGGATATTTTTTCAAAATCTGCTCAAATGTTAATGAAATTCGTTCATGCTTACCGATTCAGAATACCTTGAAGAAGTAGATGACACGAAGCATTATACAGCAGAAAGAAACAGCATCTTTGTTCTAGAAGTGTATCTTCTACAAGAAAGATTTAATAATATTCAAAAAATAAAATTTACAATTAATATTTAATAATTTTTTAAATATAATCAAACCTGCTTAATGCAATAGCCATTTTCCCACGTAAAAAAATTCTAATAATCATTATATTCCAATATCCTGGGTCTAAATAATGCATTACAACTATTTGGTACCTTGAAAATTTGTTTTATTAAGAGGGATATTCTTTTAATCGATATTCTAATAAGCAGGCCTGACTGTATACACTATACTACTGAAGGTTTTATTTTTTGCAGCATGTGAAAGAATTATCTACATGTATGTGCTTGTTCTTTATATCATAAATTTCATCTTGTGAATCAACTAAAAAAAATAAAATGTAAAAACTCATCCAAGCAGATAAGTCAATCCCCTAACTTTTAACCTTTTAATTATTTTTGTACTTAATTTCTTAACTTATACTCAATTATACACAGTACGCCAAAAACTCATTTCTGCATGGGGAGCGAGCGTCGACAAGTTCCTCCAGGTAAGTAGTGGGGAGTGTCTCAGGGAACGAATAAGAGCTGTGCCAGTTGTCTCTGGAACACTGGAGAGTGTGCATCAGTTGCTGCGTAACATTGACTGAGACCGAAAAGTGGGAGAGTCAAAAATAGAGCAGCAGTTAGAGCAGTTCCGCAACTTGAAAGATCGAGTCCACCCAGCGATCAAGGGTGATGTGATTTTCCACCAAGACAACGTACCCGTTCAGACGACAAAGTTTTGGTCAAGTTCAACGTGACAACATTGCCACAGTCACCCTACAGCCCAACTGGACCTTCCCAGGTGACTTTCTCTTACCCCAAGGCCCTCTCATCAAGGCAGGCCTAAAAGGGAGGCGATTCAACTCCCTCGATGCCATCCAGCAGGCTTCGATGCAAGCACTTGACAGCATGTCGCCCAGGATTTCCAGAAGGGCTACGAACAATTAAAGCACTGCATTGATGCTAAAGGATCATATTTTGAAGAATTTTAGTCCGCTATAGGGTCAAGTGGGGTGAAACGGGTCATGGGGTGAAATGGGGCATGTTGCGTATATTTATTCATAAAAAATTTTGGACTGGCTGAATTTTTTTCAAACTTTACACAAATTAATAAGGGCTTTATGGGAACACTTCTGATTAAAAAAAAGATTTTATACATAATTGGTGTCAGCACCACATTGATATTTTGTTTCTTCAGTCACATGTGAATTTTTAGTAAGCCTGACAAACTTCCTAAAATCTTAACTCTATTATTATCTTTTTCTTGAAATTCTCAAGTGCTATCAGTTAGAACAGACTGTCATCTACAATATGAAAAAAATAGATAAGAAAAATAGCAATTCTTTCTTTTTTTGTAGCTATTTTCATGTGGTGGAGTGAAATCTAACATCAGGGGTCTGGCCAGAGGAAATTCGGGTCCGTTAACGGACCCTTCACAAAAATACGATCAAGCAAAACGGACCCTTCACAAAAATACTATCGAGCAAAACGGACCCTTCACAAAAATACGATCAAGCGAAACGGACTCTTCACAAAGTGATGATCAAACAAACGTACATTTCACACATTATTCATTCAAAAAGCAAATCTGAAACCAAAATAATGCATAGCATATTTCTGTGTAAAAGCCCATAACTTTTGAACCTTTTCTGTCGGCACTTCCTGCCTACTTCCTGCCTGCCCTGCGATGCTCCGGCAAGCAAAAAATCTTTAGTGTAAAATGTAGCACTTTAGTTGGTTTCTTTTAAAGAAATTAACAACTTAAAAAAGATAGTTGTTTTGCTTTAATGGTTCTGCTTGTTTGTTTTATCATATGCAAATCAAAGCGGCTTGCTGGGATGTTGCTGTTATGGATTTCTCTGGAAGTGCAGAGTAAGGATTTTTCTCCCTTGATGGATGAACTTAAACATAAAGGAAATAAATAATAATAATAGCAATTATCATCGGCGGAATGAACTTGTAACTACAAACAGATAGCTAGGGTTGGAGAAAAAATGGGATTGCTTCTGGGTAGAGCGATCAGCTATTTAAAATTAAAATTATCTCCATCTGACGTTTTTGGTGCGATGTTTTGACCTTATTTTGGCAGAATTTTTTTTTTATTTCATTTATTTTTTTTTTTTTTAATGCTTACAAGGGTGGTGTTTTGGTTACATTCAGGAATTAATGTATTTTTGCGTCTGTTAATATTGGAAGTCTGGTATTTTTTGTTTTGCTATGTTTCCCTACCGTATTTTTTCCTCCGATATTTTGGCGAATATGTCGGTGATTATTAATGACATTCATCATATAAACCTGATGAAATCTAGCTCTAAAATTTTTGACTTTAATAAATTATTAAAAACCGTTTTTATATTTCTGATGCTTTCATTTTGAAAAAAAGCGATCTCTGCATCCGATATGAAAATCGAATTTTACTTACTTTTAAAGCTAATTACTCTTTATTAGGAGGCAAATAATTGAAAATTCGCTTTATTTTTTGCTCAGATCATTATTTAAAATTATTTAAAGCAAAATTAACTGTTCTTTTATGAGTCTAAACGATCGTTCCATTTTATTTTTGCATTAATTGTGTTAACAGACATCAATAATACGTTTACCATCGACCTTTAAAATGCAATTGTAAAAAAAATTCACCAAAAAAAATTATTTTATATTCCGTTTTTATGCTTTTGATGTCACTTGAATGATCACTTTGAAAACTGCAATCTCTTTGCATCCGCTACAGAAATCGGACTTTTCGCATTTTTGATGTTTAATACGCTTTTTTAAGAGGAAAATAAATGAAATTAATTTTTATTTTTTATTAAATTCAAGAAAAAAAAAATTTTTTTGCAATTTTTTTTTTTCAAAATTGTTTGATTTTTACAAAATTATTTGATTTTTCACAAAATTATTTAGTTTTTCACAAAAAACGGACCCTGTGAAAAATCCTGGACAGACCCCTGAACATAGTAAGGCTTAGCCAATTTTTATCCATAATGAGACAAATTGACTTTTTAAAAATCAATAAATAAGTCTTAAATACAAATTTAGAAGATTTTGAAATACAACAAAGATGAAATAAGTATTGTTATGAGACAGGTATATGTTTGCCGAATCCGGTCTGTTCTCTTTGAGAAAAGCTGTAGTGGAGCATCGAATTTGCTCACAGAGAGGGCAATGGCATTAACTCAAGCCCCTTCTTCAATATTCAATGCAGAACCTTGGATATCAAGTCTGGCAGCTTCCACATCCAGTTCTGCACCTTCGACGTCCTGTCTTGCACCTTCGATATCTAGTTTGGAATTTCAGATATTAGCATTCCCATACAAAGACCTTGAAGACTGCAATTCTTTACACATTTCCTCCAAGTCCGTCAGCTGCAACTAAAGAAGCCACCAAGAATTCCAAGAGGAAAAGGAAACGTGTGCAGAATTCAGCAGAAGAAATATTGACAGAAGAAGCTGTTGCACAGAGGTTATTGAAAGAAAAGAAGCAAAGATCTATGAAGTAAAGAGCCAGGGCATCTTCTAAGCAGCAACCAACAGAAATCCAACACTTGCATGAGGAAATGTCAGAGTTACTTATGCAAGAACTAACAACTGGGAAGTGGGTTCTTGTCCAATACAAGGGCAAGAAATCAATTAAAAATTTTATTGGTTAATTAGGGCTGCCACTCAAATTTTTCTTTAAAATAGTTGCTTTAGTAGCCTAAAATTCAAAAAATAGTCTCCTAAATAGTCTCCTCAGGGGAATAATTAAGTTGCTTTTTTTATGCATGTATTGCATTTTCAATCAATTTTTAAAAGTTTCAAACTCAAAAATACATTGTGTAATATAACCACACAACATAAAAAAATATGACTACATCTATTAAGCGCAAAATCAAAACTTTATTTCTGAGATTTGACATTTCAACAAGATTTAACATTTCAAAGCATGTTTAGTGGAACTTGTGCTTCAAAAACGTAAGTTAATTTTCTGGCTCTTTTATACTCCCCACAAAAAAACACCACAAAAAAAAGAAAACAAATTATAAAAACAGAAAAGAGAAGAGAAATTCATAAATTAAAAAAAGTAGTCTTCCCCTATATCAGTTGGTTATGTTTTAAGAGCAAGAATCTGAGAGAGTGTCACGCCTGTGATTCATGACCTCT
This sequence comes from Uloborus plumipes, assembly GCA_038373865.1. NCBI lineage: Eukaryota > Metazoa > Arthropoda > Arachnida > Araneae > Uloboridae > Uloborus > Uloborus plumipes. Next base: position 131,244 of record JAXGGA010000559.1, read on the forward strand.
CAGATTTTTTCCAAAAAATTACCAAATGTTTATTATCTTATTGAAAGACCAAATCCAGAATGTTTTGCTCTAAAGTTGAGTTGTTTAGTTTTAATGGACCCCTAAAGTTGAAGGTGCGGCATCAAAAATTAAGCGGATTTTCAAGACATGGAAATTGCTGTGAGCCAAAACTCTTACCAGGAACTGTTTAACTCCAATTTTCCTTTTGTATATGGAATATAGAAGGTTGAAACTTTACAAAATGAATGTTAAATTTGTGGTAAGTTGTTGCCGTAAGGTCAGTGAAGACCCTCAAAACAAGGCATTTTTGACGTTTTTTAGAGTTTTTGAGGTCCAAAAACAGCTTGTACATTTCAGTTGGCACGGCAAAAGTAGTGTCGTTTGAAAGACTAGTGTAAGCACTTTAAAATAATGTATAAATAACCGAGGAAAGTTCAACGTGCTTTTAGTTGCGTAAGGCCGAAATATGAAAAATGTCATATTTTACCAATATTCAAACGGTCATAACTTCCTCTGCCAACAACATATTGAAATATTTTTTTCGCCAATGTCATACTCTATTCTTTGTCTTAAATTTTTTTTTACAAAAAATGTATTTTTTTCTGTGCATTTTTTGTAAAAAAAATTTCACATTTCGCCTCAAAGGACTCAACTGTTCTGTTCAGACAAAGAATAGAGCATGACATTGGCAAAAAAAATATTTCAATATGTTGTTGGCAGAGGAAGTTATGACCGTTTGAATATCGGTAAAATATGACATTTTTCATATTTCGGCCTTACGCAACTAAAAGCACGTTGAGCTTTCCTCGGTTATTTATACATTATTTTAAAGTGCTTACACTGGTCTTTCAAACGACACTATTTTTGCCGTGCCAACTGAAATGTACAAGCTGTTTTTGGACCTCAAAAACGCTAAAAAACGTCAAAAATGCCCTGTTTTGAGGGCCTTCACTGACCTTACGGCAACAACTTACCACAAATTTAACATTCATTTTGTAAAGTTTCAACCTTCTATATTCCATATACAAAAAGAAAATTGCAGTTAAACAGTTCCTGGTAAGAGTTTTGGCTCAAAGCAATTTCCATGTCTTGAAAATCCGCTTAATTTTTGATGCCGCACCTTCAAATTTAGGGATCCATAAAAACTAAACAACTCAACTTTAGAGCAAAACATTCTAGATTTGGTCTTTCAATAAAATAATAAACATTTGGTAATTTTGGGGAGAAAATCTGAGAGGTCATGAATCACCTCATAATGCTAGGCGTGACAGTTTCTCAGATTCTTGCTCTTAAATTACAGTTACTCATCAAATTTAAAAAAGAAGTCCATCCCACATGTTTTAATTTTTTGTCATTTCTTTTCTTAAAATTTTACAAACAGTAGACATATACTATAAATTTTTGCCCTGGGTGTCACCCGCACTAGCTACCGCCACTGCCTATATATACTCAATTAAAAATATACATATTGTTTGAATTCTATCATCATATCAAGAACTAAAGCAAAATGAAAGCTGAAATCATGTACAAATAAACACTGCTTTCCCCAAAAAACTGAATTAAAAATGACTAAAAATAGTTCTTTTTTTAAAAGAAAGAAAGGAAAGACATGTTAATAATAATCTAGGTACTTTAAAATAACACATTATAAAAAATAAAAAAAACAACTTGAAGCATACATTGTATATCTTTATCTCTGCAAAAATGCCAAGTTCAAAATATTGAATAAAAATAAGGAATTATTTTCGTGAAAATACAAAATCAATAGCTTAAAACTGAAAATCAAAATAAATTATTCTTAGATAACAAAGATAAAATAATATCCACCCTTCAAATAAATCCAAAAACTTCTCAGGATGCAAAAAGAATGAAATCTCAAGCATTAATTTTTGGCAAAGTAAGTGCCCACCCATTTATAAGCAAATAGTTTTGAAAATAAGTTGTGAACACTGAAAAAACTTAAATTGAAGCACAAGAGATCATTAATATTGATACTAAAATTTTGGAGCTGAAATCATGAATAGAGCTTTTTGTTTTATTATTTTATTTGTCTTATCCATTATCTTCGATTTTGATGCTGTTATTATTACTAAGTTTCTCATTAAAATTAGACAAAGCTTAACTTTATAAACAATTTTTGGTTATTTTTAAAGTAACATTTTTTTTTTTTCGAATGTAAACTTTAAAAAACAGGACAAGTTAAATTACCCTTGAAATTACTGATTAAAAAAAGAGAAAATAAGTGAACAGTTTAATTAAATATTCTCCCAAAAATACAAAATTAATAGCTTAAAAACAGAAGATAAAAAAATGAAGAAATAATTGAAATAAAAATCAAAATTAACAACTCTTAGATAGCATAATTCAAAACATCACTAAAATTTTAAACAAATTCAAATTCTAACAGGATGCAAAAAGATTTGAAATCTCAAACACGGCATGCATTTTTGGGCGAAGCACGTGCTCTGTTCACGTATGTACAAGTTTCAAAAACACAAAAATAAAAATTTAAATACCTAATTTGAATTGAAGCGCAACAGATCAATATTGATATTAAAATCTTGGAGTTTTAATAAGAATTTAGCTTTTTTTTTTGTCTCATCCATTATTTTTGATTTTAATACTATTATTACTAAATTTCTCATTAAAATGAGCCAAAGCTTAACTTTATTGGGTCATTTTCAAAATTTGCTTACATTTACTGTCCGGAGGTTGAAAAGACTATTTTGAAGCATAACTTATGTTTTAAATTCAATGCGAACAATTATTTTCTGCAAGAAATACCCCCGAAAAAATTCTATCACTCAACAAATTATTGAAGTTTATTTATTTATTTTTATATAAGTCCTTAAAAATGAGAATCAAGGCAAAAACGCTTGTCAATTTCCAATTTTCGCAAGTTCAACTATTTTTTTCCTATATTTAATGGTCAAAAAATGTAAATACAACATATTATTTTTATGTATTGACTATTAGTATATGGTATTCATAATAAATTTTGACAATAGTAATTTTATTTCAATAAGAAATGTATGAATATATTTTGTCCCGAAGTTCTTGTCAAGTCCGTTACCCTATGATTATTTTAGCTAAAAAAGGTATTTATTGAAGTCAAAAGATGGTAACACGTATTCAGTTAACTTAACAAATTACTGACGTAACTATTTTGTACCATTTTGTTTCCCTGAGTCGAGAAGTATTGCTGTGGCGTTTCGCACAAAATTTCTTCCAGGTGCGTATTTTTATTCTTTGTCAAGTCCGTTACCAAGGATTTTGGTATTAATTTTTACTTTTTCTCAACTTTTACCAATAAATATTGTTTATTATACAACTCTAAGAAAATGCATATTGTTGTTCAATTTTTAAATTCGACAACCTAGCCATAATTTGACATTTTGGTTGAAATTGTCAAGTCCGTTACTGGTCAAATCCGTTACCAAATGTCAAATCCGTTACCATATAGTTTTAATTAATATTTTAACAATCACAAACATTGGTTTAAGCTTCAAGGAAGCAAGTAGTTTCATATTAAATTGGTTCAAGGCGCTATGACAGTTCAAAGGTGAAAATTCATATTGGTATTTTGTATGGTAACGGACGACAACTTTCCTTGCAACTTAAAGTTTTACAACAGCATTTGAATACTTAATTATTCATCAAAGTGTGCAACCAATTACTTTTTCACACACCTAAAATATGTGACTAAACATCTGTTAGTGTTTCGAAAAAAAAAGCAAGTTAAAAAAATTACTTAAAAATTTTGAAATGAAAGCATATGGTGAAAATCACCCTATTTACAATTTTTATAGCATTTTTTTTTTCTAATGTAAACTTTAAAAAACAGGACAACTAAGTTAAATTACCCTTGAAAATACTGATTAAAAATAAGGAAATAAGTGCACAGTTAAATTAAATATTCTCCCAAAAATACAAAATGAATAGCTTAAAAACAGAAGATAAAAAAAAATGAAATAATTGAAATGAAAAATCAAAATTAACAACTCTTAGATAGCAAAATTGAAAACATTATTCAAATTTCAAACAAATTCAAATTCTAACAGGATGCAAAAAGATTTGAAATCACAAACACGGCATGCATTTTTGGTAGGGATGCACCGAGTAGCACTTTGGCCGAGTAGCCGAGTACCGAGTACTCGGCGTTTTACTACTCGGCCAAGTACCGAGTACCAATTGTTTTTTAAAAAATCATTGACATACAGCGATACACGGTACAGTGTTAGAAATCATTACAAAATTTTACTGGTCTTCTCGACCAGTAAACAGGAATATATACTGGTTAACAGACAACCTCACTGGTCCACCTTAAATCATTAACCACATTTTTTTTCTTTAAAAAAATGGTGGTCCTTGGATTGCTTATTATTTTTATGGTGATTCGAGGCGAGTTTTACTGGTCTGGAACCAATGGACCAGCAGTAAATTCGAACCCTGACATCTGAACTGATCATTGGAATGGAACTCTATATGATAGTTCTTACCAGGAAAGTACTCGACTTAAGTAATAATGATAAAAGTTAAAAATGGTACCATTCGAAAGAGCATACTGAGACATGTCTTTGACAGTGCTCGAAATTAGCGGTCGTTAGTCGTATTTTGCAACTTTAAATTTCGTTTTGACGACCGCGATTTTGAAACTAGTCGTCACTTTGACGCCTAACTTGTGCTTCCCTGTCCTTTTCCAGTAGCTCAAGGTCAGTTTTCAGAACATCAACCTCACAATAGCAGAAAAGCGTCCTGCTATAATGGCAGAATCGGCCCTCAGCAGAATGACCAGTATCTCCTCTTTCCTCCCCCCAAAGACATCACCAGCACATGCTGTGCCTTTTGTTCCTTTGCACCTGTTTCCTCTTAATCCTTTCTTCCCCACCCTCTCTTGGAAATCGCTGTTCTGCACTAGTTGATGGAGATTCACTCATCACTTCATGTCAACACAGAGCTGCAGGTGAGAGACAAAGGTTTGGCAAACACATACAAAACAAAAAAATCTACAACTGTTTAAGCTTTTTTGGAAGTTTAAACTGCTAAATGAAAGCCTCATCTCTCGCATATTGATATACATAATGCCTTTGACGTGTTTTGCACTGACATTTTGCAGTTTGACTTTTTTTAACGCTCAAGCTGATTTTCTTACGCAATTTTTAATTAAATCGCCGTAATCGATGTTTCTGAGATTTTTTTTTTTTTTACTGTTTGAGTGCAACAATTAATGACAATTCTACGAAAAACGCTGCAGATTAATTCGTTTTTGTCCGATTTCCCATGCACGTGGGAAAAAGGCTTAGCACATTGCAGGTGTGCAGCAATCTTTTTTCATCTGTTTCTCGGTTGTACCTCTTCTGATAATTTCTTAAATTTTATGTTGTGCAAAGCATATTCAACTAAAATACAAGGATATTTTTTTGCACCCCTTGTCTTTTAAGCCCCCCTCCCCCCCCCCCCCCCCGCTCCGTAAAAAAAGTAAAAAAAGTTGGAATTAAAATTGGTTCTTGTAGTCCAAAACTTCTGCTGTCATGTATAATATTCTTTAATCTTTTTTATGTTGAGCATTTATTTATCCACAGTTCTATATTTTTAGCTCAACAGTACTTGAAAATTTGTATCAGAATATGAAGAAAAATAAAAATTTAAAAACATTTTATCAAAAATCTGTTTTTACCCCTTCCCTCCACCTCTGAATGCCATTCTGAGTGTTTCAAGTGAAAAAATATGTTAACATGTTTATTAGATTTGTAAAAAAAATAACAATTGATCCTCAAAGAATAATTCAACATCAAAGAAAAAAAACTACATAGTCATATAAAGCCCGAACCCAGTGTAGAAAATTTTTGAAAAAGAAGACTGCAGATAAAAGGCAAAATACAACCAAGTTTATTAGCAAAAAAAATATAATTATTCTTTTTTTTTCCTTTTTGAGAGAGAAATAGAGGGATATTTGGGGGGGGGGGGTTTAGGGGTATTCTTTTCATTTAATTCTATTACAGTAATAGTCACATTTGCATTTGAGATCTTTAAAATTCAAATTTTCATGCTTATTATATAATTTATGTAAATCTTAACAAAATTTATGCACCTAATGAACGTAATTTGGAAATTGCAACCAAGGAAATTATTTTGGCAACTAAGAAAAAAATATCAGGTGCCATTGGCACCTAACTGACTAATACTAATTTCGACCTCTGGTCTTTGACCCAAAGATCAAGTGCCCTCGTCCCCTCGTTTTTGAGATGAGGGGTCTTAAAGTCGGCCGAAAATGAGCCAAATTTGAAGTCTTGGCAAGAAATTGAAGCTAGCTCCAGATTCTCCCTTCCGCTGCTTGCTTGGCATCGCATCGTTTCCATGTTTGGTCATTTGCAAAGAAAGTAAGATGTTTTACGTTAACCCTTTACTTGTATGAGCTAAAATAAAGAATGCTGGTTAAGACTATGATGTGGAAAGCAGAGAGCTTTATCCAGAGGAGCGAAAACTTTACAAAGAAGTTAAAGTTTTATCTTTTTACGATTGATAACAGTACATTTTAGAATTTTAGTTATTTGAAGTTTTTTTACTGAACTGAGTTGTATGTATTAATTATTATAAGTTAAAATATATTGCACGTGTTTCTAAATGAATAATTCGGGATAATTAAATAAGTATGAAAAGCAGCTAATATTAGCTCATGTACAAAAAATGAAAGAAATAATCTTTGGGGTAGAAATTAAATTGTCATGGATTATGATATCAGTTCTTATTGAAAAAAAAAATTGATACAAGAAGTTTTACTATCTGCCAACTCTTAGCAAAAACATTTATTTTTTTTAAATTGAAATCGAGAAAAAATAAATAATTTTTAAACGAAAACGAATTAGTAAATATCAATAGCTGCAAAATTATATCCACGTCGGAAATTACATCAATGGTAGAGGGAAATAATTATTTCCATTCTTAAAATATACTAATAGAGTCGGCATTCATTGTAAAAACCTCTGACGTTCAAACAAATTGGTCACTGTAGCGAAAAGTCTCTGTAACGTAAATGTAAAACATATTGCATATTAATTTCGTACTGTTTAAAAACACTAGAATAACTTTACTAGTTCTGCTATATGTTCAACGGGTAGGAAAAGACTAACAAAATTGTAAATCAATACAAGTTTTAGCTTACTTTTCTGTAAAAGTAGAAAATAGGTGGAAAAAAATCATGAAAGAAGGCCTGATGCACTGAAAAAAAAACGCTCAAAACAATTGAGTCGAAAAAGCACAACTTAATAAAAATAATTAAATACACAGAAAAATTTAAAATAGGAAAGTTGGGTTTTGAGCTGCGGAAACTGTGTACCTGTCAGTCTGTCTATTGGTCAGTTTTTCTGCCCCCCCCCCCAATAAATTTTGAGTGCATAGTCCGATTCGTTTTTTTTAATCGAAAAATCTCAGTGAGGACAATACACTCCCACATTCGACTTTTTGATTTGAATAATATTTCATTCAATTTCGAATTTCCGATTTTTTCCCCTGTCCTCACTTATAACTTATAAAGGAACAAGTTCGATTCGAGCGAACATTTTTTTTCGAAATATCTCAGAGAAAACACCTCATTCCTGTTTGATTTTTTTTTTATTTGAACACATTATCATTAAATTTTGAGCATTTTTTTTTTTTGAAAGACCATTCTTACATACCCAGTGATGCAATTGACAAAAATGTTTAGGAGAACGCACTTTGAGTTATAGGGGACCCACCAAAAGAAAAGTGGTTTGAAAAAATTATTATTTGCAATTTTTACAATTAAAAACCCTAAATACCCCCCCCCCATACTACAGAATGGTACGAACACTTAAAAAAAATAATTAAAAAAAACAGGACGTTCAGTTGTCACCTCCTGTTGACAAGGGCCCCTTAAGAAGGGGATTCCCCTTAAACAAGGGACCTGCTTTAATCGCAAATAGTACGATAAAATTTAATTTTGATGTGTTGTATAAAATTGTTTTTCCTCTTTAAAAAACTCTCTGCTTTCCATGTGATAGGCTTGATAGTAGTTTTTTGCTTTAACTCGCACAGGTAAAGTAAAACATCATTGTAAAATCGTCTTTCAAAAGCTTTGCAGATGACCAAAAATGGGAATCAAGTTTCCCGTTGAATGCAAATAGTGTAATCGCACGCAGCTTCCAGTTTCATTATAACTCGCTAAAATTGGCGATTTTTCAAGAAAAATCAGCTGACTTTAGGACCTTATATTTCGATAACAGGGGCGCGAGGGCAAAAACGCGTGCATCCAGAAACATGTTTTACAATGCTCTTTCGATTGGTACTCATTAAAAAAAAATTCATTATTCCATGATCGCGTACTTTCCTGGTTAGAACAAAAATCCCACTGAATTTAACTTATGCATTGTTTAAAATATTTTATTTATTTTGTCAAAAATTTTAGAAAAAAGTTATTTTTAAAATGAAACTACATTAAATGAATAAATATAATGCATCAATTAAGTTGGAATTATATTAATCTATTATTGATTAGTTCTAATCCTCTAAACTTGAATAATTTTTGAAAGTTTTTGGGGAAAAGATTTACTCTATTGAAGCATTACAAACTTCAATATTTTCAAAATTAATTTGAAAATTTCTCACTAGATGGCAGTATACCCATAATTTCTTCCTCCAATAAACAATAGAGAAGAGTTTATATTACTTTTTCAGAAACCAGAAGCAGTGTGATGAAAAAGTTAATTGCATTTGCACATTCTTAGTTAATTTTTATACTGATTTGGTATTATAACTTTTTAAAAATTTAGAATTCAGTCATATTTTATAAAGATATCAATAGTAAATGGTTGCATTATATAGATATTTGCATGTTTTTAATTATTGAAAAATGTGTCTTGAACTATTCAATTTTCTACAACTACTCGGTAGCTGCCGAATACCTGATCCAAATTTGGCCGAGTACCGAGTACTCGGCAAATTGGGCGAATACCGAATATTTACCGAGTACTCGGTGCATCCCTAATTTTTGGGCGAATGCACTTTTGGGGGTTTTTAAATTCATCCATCGTAGCTCCACGTGCTATTCGCGGGGGGTCCTATTGGCCGATAAATATAGTGTATCTTTCCTTTCCACCCCCTTCTGCATTTAAATTCTTTTGAACTCCTCCATCGTAGCTCCACCTGCTAATCGGGGGGGGGGGTCGCTATTTGCCGAAAAATAAAATGAATGACTATCAGTTTAAATTAAAGGGGAAGAATCAAATGTAAAGATAAAATTTAAAAAATACTAAAACAGATTATGGGTTTGCAAATGACATTTTAAAAAATAGACCAAATCCGTCCCATTCCACCTTACCTGACCCTACTTAAATGTTCGATAAATTTCTAGTTCTTTGTTTCATATCCTGTATGTTTTTTCTAAGTTTCATATTTATCTATTTTACCATATTTATACAAATATACAAATTTGACAACGAACAGGCTCTGGGCTCAGTTAGTTTGATTCTACTCAATCCAAGTTAGCCTGAGCTTAAACAATGATCACTTGTCTTACTCTCCATATAAAAATTTAACCAATTTAATATAACCCAATTTTAATAAATTTAAACAACTGAGACATGTCCCCTTCTGATTCTCCTTTGCTCAAGACGATACATATTAAGCATTCTAAGCCTAGAATGATCTATCTAAATTAGAAATCTAAATTAGATCTAATTTAGAAATCTAAATTAGAAAACGCGAACCCTTTTAAATTAATTGATATCTTTCTCAAGATGAGGATATCAAAACTGAGCACCATACTCCAAATGAGGTCTTACCAAACTTCTATATAAAAGCAGAACCTTCTTAGAATTGCTAGAAAGAGATCTATTGACAAATCCAAATTCGTAAATGGAAGAAAAAACGCAAGACTAGAAAAACAAATTAATGAATTTTCTTATCACATTCAAAAATATGTTTATAAAATATATTGAACAGGATCCTTGTGTTTGGTTAGAATATTATCTTTTGAAATTTACTGATGAGGAACAGCAAAATTTAAAAGTGTATAAAAAAAAGCAATATAGATTGCTGGATATTTGATCATTTCTACTGCACATATTAACACCTTTTAGCACTATATAGCAATACAATTCAAATAATTTTCATGCATAATAGGAAAACTTTCTGTAATATATTTTGAATTGATTTTTCTGTCCCCATGATTATTTTTTGCGCCACCAAATGGTTCGCGTACAGCAAGTTTAGAAACTCGTCTTAAAAAGTTTCTTCACATGTAAACACTATTGGCATTCACACAAATCTTGTGTATTAGCGCAATAAAAATCAGTGCAGCGAAATTTATAAAATTGACACGAAACAGTAAAACTGAAAGATTGAAATGCAAGGTATCACACCAAAATGCTTAATAAATTTTAAGTATTTAATTCAACATTTCGCACAGCCATCCTCTAGTATAAAGTCAACTGCGAAACATTTATTAATACAACAACGATGGAAATAAAAGAAAAATATGAATCAGTTCGTCCCAAAGCAATTGTAATAAACATAACATTAACCATCAGTCATTTAAATAAGAGTCTAAAGAGTTCATAACATTTAAGCAAATCAATCGAGTTAAGTTCAAAAGTAAGCAAGTAATGTTTTAACCTTCTACGAGAAAAATTTCTAGATTAACATTAGTTCCTAAGAAAATTTTACCTTATCAATGTCAGATTGATGACAAACTTTGAGAACTTTTTTTATGTGGTTTTGTGATTACAACTTTTGCACGCTTTTCCCGCGACTTGCCATTGCTGATATATACGTTGCCAGATAGAGAGCGGATATTTTCCAAGTGAGAAAAGGAAAACTGGAGAGGATCTTTGTCTCAAACCAAGGAAACCAAAGGCTCGTGACGTAAAATAAAGGCGACGGTTAGCAAAACATTCATGAATTTATAAACTTGTTCAGGATCAACGAGTTAGACCTAGACCCATAACAATACAATAAAGGATCAGTAAGAAGTGTTTCGAAGAACTCAACTACTCTATTTCGTAGTATTTCCATTTATAAAAAGTACGTAAAATACAGGGGATCCCAGCAGGAGTCATGTCACGTAGACTGCGCCATTGAAATTTTTGGGTGTTGCATTTCAGGATTTCTAAACCTAAAAACTATAAAAACGGGACCGGGCTTAAGGGGTGATGGATTTCTGAGGGCAAAGAGTACTTTCTAAGATAAGAGGATGCACTTTTGGGAGTGTTTTGGTTTTGGATTTGACATTTGAGTCGTTTAGAATCAAAACCTGTTAAGTCCATTTCTCAAAATTTATAGTTTAGAAGACGAAACAATGAATTTAAAGGAGTTTGACATAAAATAAATCATAAATTTAATTTATTTTCACGTTTTATTGATATCTAGTGGTTTGTTTTTTATGCTTTAGCTACTGAAAATGACCTTAACGATTTTTGATTCTAAAACGACTCACATCATAGTTCGGAAATTGTTACAGGCAGGCCCGTCAGGAGGAGGGGAGTTCAATTTACGTGTTTTTTTTTTTTTTTTTTTTGCAATATTTTCTTACTGTCGGCCACTAGCTCTGCAATCACATCTAAGTTAACAGACAATTTTCAAACGGTTTCAGACGGTTCGGTCAACAAAGTATTGTAAAGTAATTGTATAAGCATTAAAAATTCCGAATAAAATATGAAAAAACTTTTTTAATTTAAAGACTATTTCTGTTCGCTCATTCGCACTAAAAAGTATGTAATAAACTAAGTATTTGATATAGTGATTATAGTGCTCAGAAATTTCAGTTCATCTTTATGTATTTGTGGCCTACGCTTAGAGAGCATATAACCCAACTTTGCCCGCCGGGTTACGAGGCCTTTTAGTCCTCGGCCAAAGCACTGGGTTTCTACCACAGAGGTCCCCGGTTCTATTCTCGGGGAGGACACGCCGTCCATCACGTACGCCGCAGTTGGTGACCCGGACGTGATGGACGGCGTGTCCTGCCCGAGAATAGAACCGGGGACCTCTGTGGTAGAAACCCAGTGCTTTGGCCGCTGGACTAAAAGGCCTCGTAACCCGGCAGGCAAAGTTGGGTTATATCCCAAGTAGCATAATCCCGTTACATCACGTTTTCCCGAAGAGTTGACATAACGTTACTTGTAACGTAAAAAGAGAGATAATTTGTCAAGTTGCATTTCGGTAATGCAACGGTTGCAGAACAGTTGCTTGTCACGGTTTGTCAACGATACTGAAACGCTACATCAATGACACTTTTAACGTTATATCAACCTTTATTAGCAACGCTTCATGACGTTGCAGCAGCATTCGACTTTTCACCGATTAATCAAGATCAAAGATTTACAAACATTTTAAATAAAAATGATATAATTGAATGATTTTATTCAATTGCTTTTGTCAAAAAAACATCATCTTTATTCAAACCGATCAAGGTGATCTTTATCGACGTTGATTTAAAATTTAAATCAACGACGATAACACTATTTTAGGGTTACGGACTCTTAAGGCCGTATCACACTGGGCAACTTTTTCCTCAACCTCAATTTTTCCCTCAACTTTCGTGAGCGTGACGTCGCGACCTGTCGACCGCTACGTCATTGCGTCTGCTGTGGGTTGCCGTGCGAATTGCGTCGTCTGCTATAAAACTTTTGACACCGTCTTCCAGAACGAATTATTATCACCTTTTACCGGCGACTTCCAAATTTGCGCGCCACTTTTAGGCCTTTTAAAAGATTGCGCGCCACTTTATCATTGATCTCGATCTCGCTGTGTGTGCCGTGCAAGAAAACAATGGATGTCGATCAATACGATTTGTTATTAAGTGACGATGAAATGGACGGTGCAGAAATGGCTGCAACTATTATTCTTATAGGAGCTTTAAAACAGCAACAGCAACGAAAAAAAAGAAAGCTCTGGTCCCGAGAATGGTTGCTGAGAAGACAGGAGAAGGGGGAGTATGAAAATTTAATGCGAGAATTAGCTTTAGAGGTAAGATTTCTAATATTACTTATTTTCCATTGTTTTTTATTTATTATTATTATTATGTGCCAGGTCTTTAAATCTCTTCTCAATTTCACTTAACGTTTTGTTACATATATATCACAAAACCTTTAAAAAGTTGTTGATTACAAATCACATACCAGTTTCTGCACATTGTTATATTTTTTCGGCTTCATTGAAAGCCTATCAGAATTATTACTCTTTTTTTTCATTAATTAAGGAATTTCAAGCTTTTTTAGAGTGCTCTCATTTTACTTGGGGAGGGAGGGGGTAATTGTTTTTGAGGGGGCACCTCTACAAGTGGTTATTTAAATAAGAAAGAATGGACATCTTGTGTTTTGGACTGATTTGTTCAGCTACCAATAGTCGCATTGACATAACAGATTGATCATAAGTGAAAGCAATTTAATTCAATAATTGATTATTAACCATCTTTATTCTCATACCTTTAAAAAAACAAATATATTCCACTGCACAATCTTTGTATAATTTGTTAAAGTATAAAGAATCTGTCATGTTCTCTTCTCCACAGAAAAAAAATTGTATTCCTGTTAGCCAGGGCTCTTGAGAGTCGAGGCGGTCCTCTAGTCATATTGGTTGTTCCCCCTTCCCTCTCCATAAAAATTATAAAATGTTACTACTTCGAAATTCCGAGATCTAGGACTCTCTCCAGACTAGACTGACATGCCACTCCTCAGCGCTGGTTGTAGCATCTGTTATCGGGGCGCCCCGAAATAATTAAATACAAGCATGCATTGTACACATGTCATACATGCATAACATTTAGTGAGAAAAAACATTAAACATCTTTTAAAAAACAATTCTAAAAACTAAAAAGAACAAATAATCTCAATTTTGCAATATTATCCTTCAAATTGCCGAATTGTCAGCAAAATGTACCGAACACGGAAATTATTGGGAGGTCACAGTGACCTCCCATCTGGGCGCTCCTGTCTGTTATTTATCGAAAACAATGCCTAAGTAGCAAAACATGCTGTTATAAATAAAGAGGGAAATGGTGTTAACTTTTAAAACTATATGTTGCTTGTATTCACTTTAGCTGAAGTTTAAATATTCATATTTTCATTTTCATTAAATATTCTTATTTTCATTTTCCAAACTAGGACCCAGAAGAGTACAGACGGTACTTAAGGATGTCCACTGACACCTTTGAATTCCTGTTAAGTCTAGTAGGACAAAAGATAGCGAAGCAAGATACCCGGATGAGGGAGTGCATTAGCGCAGGGGAACGTCTCGCTGTTACCCTTCGTTACTTGGCAACTGGTAAGAATATTGCTTTTGATTACTAAACTTATAAGAACAAAAATGTACTGCCCGAAACCATAAACTATACTATATACACATGTTTTGTTAATACAGGCAACCCCCTGGTTTCTGCTGTTTTTCCATTTACAGTTGACACCTTATTAAATGGCTGAAATGCAAGGGCGATTGATTTTTTTTTACTTGCCCATTTTTTTTCGCCATGCATCCTTGGTAACACATGCTGATTACAGATGTTTTGGTCTTCCATTTCGAAAAATGTTCAGATCAGAGCTCCGCCCTTGCTGAAATGAGAACGGAGGTTATCTGGCCATGCGAAAACCCGGTTCTAACAAGAAATTGAAAAATAAAAGAAATGTTAAGATGATCGATGAGTATACTGTCGTCTCCGCTTAATCGGCTAACGGATAAACGAATACCCAGCTTAAACGAATATAACATCCTGGAAGTGTGTCATAGACGCAATGTTAAAGATCCCCGTTTAAACGAATACCCCGTTTAATCGAATATTTCTTGGGACCGACAGTATTCGTTTAAGCGCGGCCGACAGTATTTTAAAATTGCATCACTGAACTAAATAACAAGAATCTTTTTAAATTTTTTATTAGCGTCAAAGAATTATTTAAAAAAGTATTGCCTAAGTGATGAAATAAATTTAAAAAGCTTTCTATGTATTGAGAGAAATGTAAAAAAAAAAAAAAACTTTTTTTTAAACTGTAAAGTAGAACTTTTGATCATGTATTTGAAAATCACTATTAACTCTGACATTCTCAGTTTTATGGCAGTATTGCAATGTTAATATTTTGGTCTTAAGATTGAAATACAGCCACAAATAATTAAGATTAGTATAAGTACTATAACATTGACAGAAATGACCCTAGAAAATTAAGCCCAGCATTCTTTTTTTTTGTTTTATTTCCCACTATTAGATTACGATTTGCATTTAAATTTGATATTACAATTTGACCCACAGCCGCAGACCAGATTTTACGTGCTTGCAGGGCTAGTTTGGAGATCCCTGTCTGTACATTTTTTTTAGTCGGTACTGCTAGTTTTGTAAAACAAATAAGTGGAATTGTTAGTAATGTTCATTTCCATAGGGAATACCTGACTCTTAGTTCTTTTTTTTTTCAGGTAATACTCAAAAATCTACCGGGTATAGTTTTAGGATTGGCGCAAACACCTTGTCAGGTATTATATCTGAAGTTTGCATGCACCTGTACGAGACGCTGCAGGAAGAATATGTGAAGGTCCCATCTACTGGTGCAGAATGGAAAGCCGTTTCCAGAGCCTTCCATCAGAAATGGAATTTTCCAAACTGCATCGGAGGAATGGATGGGAAGCATGTGAAGATAACTCCTCCTCCCGTATCTGGATCCAAGTATTTTAATTATAAGGGGGATCACAGCATTGTTCTCCTAGCTGTCGTTGATGCCAATCTGCAATTCTTATATATTGACGTTGGCACCAACGGCAGAATCAGCGATGGGGGCGTTTGGGCTAAATCAACATTAAAATCAGCAATTGAGGGGGAAGCGCTGCAAATTCCAAATGGTGGTATCCTTCCTGGAACCCAACTTAAGCTTCCCTATGTACTGGTGGCTGACGATGCATTTCCGTTGTCTCCATACATCATGAAGCCACATGCTGGGAATGGTCTCTCTGATAAACAGATAATATTTAATTACCGCCTGTCACGAGCAAGGCGAGTATCGGAGAACGCCTTTGGAATTTTAGCTGCTAGATTCCAAATTTATAAAAAACCTGTATTAATGAAGGAGAACACTGCTGTGAAAATAGTTAAAGCAACATGTGCTTTACATAATTTTTTGATCGTACATGGCAAAGGATACGTGGCAGAGGAGAATCTTGACACTGAAGATATTGCTAATAATACCATTAGGCCTGGTGACTGGAGGGATTCTCCTAGTGAAGCATTTGATCCATTAGAAGAATGCTCCGACAGAGCCACACATTATTCAAAACAAGTTCAAATTCTGTTTACAGAATATTTTAATACTGTTGGGGCGGTGTCATGGCAAAATGCTATGGCACGCCTTCACTAATGTGTTTACATGTATTCCTTGTATGCCATCAATTTTTGGCACAACACTGCATGGTTCTGCAACACATTCACTGTCTTTTTCTAGATTGTGCTGTGCATGATGATTTCTACAACTTATTGTATATATTTATTTATTTACTATATTGTTCTTCACCGTGCCTTTTTTCCCCAAATTTCAAGAAGTGATTCATGGTCTTTTTCTAGATTGTGCAGTGCATGATGATTTCCACAACTTATTGTATATATGTATTTATTTACTACTAGCTTAATACCCGGCTTGCCCGGGTGCTTATTAATACAACATAGCATTCAGGGAAAAAAGTTTGAAAGAGTTCTATTCATATGGGTATAAAATAATTTGCATCAATCTGTCTCTCAGGTACAAACTTTGAAAAAAACTAAAATATTACAGAAAGTTAAACGTTTACAGAAAAATAGTCTTATCAAAAGGTGAAAATTAAAGATAAATGTTGTCTGTGCTTTGCCGCGTCCACTGGCATGAAATATATGCACATGGAAGTAAAAAAATTGCATCAATTTCACCCGCCAAATTTAAAATATTAACTTTTCTCTATTAATTGTTCCCACCTACAAAGTAAAAATTATTATAACTCAGAAATAAATCTATTTCTCGTTCTGAAGGCTTATCTCCATTACAGACGCAACTGTCGTCGCATTGCAAATTTGAAATTAAATCCGTGGTTCTTTTTATAAAGTCCACATGAATTATGATTGTTTTTTACTTATTTCAATGCTAAAAGGAAATAGGTGAGCCTTAAATTGGAAATTCATTACTTTAATCGTAATCATTGTTGGAAAATACTCATATTTAAAAATCTTAAATTTCATCAATTCGAATGCTAAAAGGCCTATCTCGATTACAATATAAATAGGCCAAATTCCTATAAAAGAGTCATTTTTTGACAAAAAATTTAAATTTGAGCTTTTTAGATTTTTTAAAATTCCAAGACCCCGTCTATGAGAATTCTAGGGCATCAAGGAACCTCTGTGTCAAGTTTGATGAAAATCTGATGCAAACTGTGGATTTGTATAGAGAACAAGTATATATACATACACTCATTTTTATAGATATAGATATTGTTCTTCACCGTGCCTTTTTTTTCCAAATTTCATAAAGTGATTCACGGTCTTTTTCTAGATTGTGCTGTGCATGATGATTTCCACAACTTATTGTATATATGTATTTATTTACTATATTGTTCTTCACCGTGCCTTTTTTTTCCAAATTTCAATAAGTGATTCATGGTCTTTTTCTAGATTGTGCAGTGCATGATGATTTCCACAGCTTATTGTATATATGTATTTATTTACTATATTGTTCTTCACCGTGCCTTTTTTTTCCAAATTTCATGAAGTTATTCATGGTCTTTTTCTAGATTGTGCAGTGCATGATGATTTCCACAACTTATTGTATATATGTATTTATTTACTATATTGTTCTTCAACGTGCCTTTTTTTTCCAAATTTCATGAAGTGATTCATGGTCTTTTTCTAGAGTGTGCAGTGCATGATGATTTCCACAACTTATTGTATATATGTATTTATTTACTATATTGTTCTTCACCGTGCCTTTTTTTCCCAAATTTCATGAAGTGATTTACGGTCTTTTTCTAGATTGTGCAGTGCATGATGATTTCCACAACTTATTGTATATATGTATTTATTTACTATATTGTTCTTCACCGTGACTTTTTTTCCCAAATTTCATGAAGTGATTCACGGTCTTTTTCTAGATTGTGCAGTGCACGATGATTTCCACAGCTTATTGTATATATGTATTTATTTACTATATTGTTCTTCACCATGCCTTTTTTTTTCCAAATTTCAAGATATGATTCACGGTCTATTTCTAAATTGTGCAGTCCATGATAAATTTCACAGTCTATTGTATATATGTATTTACTACATTGTTCTTCACCGTGCGTTTTTTTTTTTTTTCAAATTTCAAGATATGATTCACCGTCTATTTCTAAATTGTGCAGTCCATGATGAATTTCACAGTCTATTGTATATATGTATTTACTACATTGTTCTTCACCGTGCGTTTTTTTTTTTCAAAATTCAAGATATAATTCATGGTCTATTTCTAAGTTGTGCAGTCCATGATAAATTTCACAGTCTATTGTATATATGTATTTACTATATTGTTCTTCACCGTGCGTTTTTTTCCCCAAATTTCATGAAGTGATTCACGGTCTTTTTCTAGATCGTGCAGTGCATGATGATTTCCACAACTTATTGTATATATGTATTTATTTATTATATTGTTCTTCACCGTGCCTTTTTTTCCAAATTTCAAGATATGATTCACGGTCTATTTCTAAATTGTGCAGTCCATGATAAATTTCACAGTCTATTGTATATATGTATTTACTACATTGTTCTTCACGGTGCGTTTTTTTTTTTTTTTCAAATTTCAAGATATGATTCACGGTCTATTTCTAAATTGTGCAGTCTATGATGAATTTCACAGTCTATTGTATATATGTATTTACTACATTGTTCTTCACCGTGCGTTTTTTTTTTTTCAAAATTCAAGATATAATTCACGGTCTATTTCTAAGTTGTGCAGTCCATGATAAATTTCACAGTTTATTGTATATATGTATTTACTATATTGTTCTTCACCGTGCGTTTTTTTTCCCAAATTTCATGAAGTGATTCACGGTCTTTTTTTAGATTGTGCAGTGCATGATGATTTCCACAACTTATTGTATATATGTATTTATTTACTATATTGTTCTTCACCGTGCCTTTTTTTCCAAATTTCAAGATATGATTCACGGTCTATTTCTAAATTGTGCAGTCCATGATGAATTTTACAGTCCATTGTATATATGTATTTACTATATTGTTCTTCACCGTGCCTTTTTTTTTTTCAAATTTCAAGAAGTGATTCACTGTCTATTTCTAGATTGTTCAGTTGCATAACTCATTTTTACAACTTATTGAAATATTTGTGATTTTCTTTTCTGTCCGGATACAAAACAGTCCTTTATTTCTTTCATATAAATGTCAGCAATTAATTTAGTAGTATGAACGAAATAATTGAAAAGAAAAAGCTGAAAAATATAGGTTGACAATTTCCCCCCGCCTTGGATACGAACAAATACAATTCTTGCTTTTGCTTTGAGTCTTTTGCTGCATGGATAGGAATGCTGCCTATTTGATTATTGTTTTATGATTGATTATTCATACTGAGTGTGGGCAAAATTTGGGAAGTTATATCATAGGTGTTTTAAGACACGCGGCACTTCATAGAACTTTTTTCTCAGAGCAGACTGTGCAAAGCAGCTAGTACTCTATCAACTGATCTTTTTGGCATGTGTGCTTTGTGTGAATTTATTGCGCTGTTATGACGCAGGCACAATAATGGTACTGCTGTTATTGTGCCTGTGTGATAAAGGCATAATAGCCAGTAATTTCTGTGTGATAACAGCAACGTCGTTAGCACAGAGACGATTTATTGTTCACCTTTATAAATGGGTCCTTATGGCATATGTTCCTTGTATGAACATTGCTGTGCTGTGAACAGTTGCCTACTCTATAAACAGGTCCTTATGGCACACTTTTGTGAATGTTTTGCTGTGCTGGGAGTGCTTGCCTACCCTATAAACGGGTCCTTATGGCATATGTTCTTTGTGTGAATGTGTTATGCTGTGAACAGTTGCCTACCCTATAAACGGGTCCTTATGGCATATGTTCTTTGTGAATGTTTTGCTGTGGCGGGAATGCTTGCCTACCCCAATAAATGGGTCCTTATGGCATGTGTTTTTCGCGTGTATGTGTTGTTGTGCAGTTAATAGTTGCCTACCCCACCTGTTTTTATGATAATTATCTCGGCGGTACGACTAAAGTCATTAGTTTTAAGTTAGATAACTGTAAAAGGGCCATTGATCTTCATTGAGGCTAGTAGTTGGCTAGGATCAGCCTAGCTGGGCCCATAGCCTGTTACTGATCGTCACATTTGTTTTGTATCCGTGTATATCTTTAGGGCAGAAATTTGCATCTCAGTTATGTTTTATCTTGATTTTAGCTGTCATAGTTTTACTTCTGTATTGAAATTCAAAATTCATATGTTCACCAGGCGCAATTATTGTTCAATTGAAATTTTTAATGTAGTATTAAGTCTCACTAAGCACTAACAATTTCATACTTGTGTAAGCATTTTGTACATTGTATTTATGAATACTTATCCTTCTGCTTAGTGTTTTCTTTGCATGCTAGTATTATGTAAATAAAATTTTGATTGCCAGTCATGACATGAACAGAAATATTGTAAATGTATTTTGAGTCATTACTGTGGTGCGTTCGCTCGTTTTTATATATTCATAGTATAAATATTTTTTTGCAATATTCATATGTGTTATAATTTTTACAAGCATGATGTAATAGCAATCTCTTATACTAGGTTTATTCACATTAAATATGTAATCATTTTTTATCTGTGAATGTTTATTTTTCTGCTTAATGTTATTCATTTTGATTATATTTCTTACGTTCAGTTTGTTTAGTGTAAATATTATGGGACAGAAGTACTGTATTTGTATCTTGTCAGTTATAATATATGTTTAAAAGTGAATATCTATTTCAAATTGTATATGTGTTAATTCAGATAATTTTTCATGTTCGCAGCACTGTATCAAAGTTCTAAGGAAGAAATGATTAAAATATTTTAGACTAGTCAGTCTTACGTTTATTGCAGATTTTTTTTTAACATCTCCAGACTGAAATGCTATGGAGATAATCCATTTTCTTATTATACTTTGTTGCTTGAAATTATGCAAAAATATTTCAGAAACAAATAAAGACAGAGAGAGAAAAAAAAGAGTCTTATTCATTATGCATTTTAGAAAAATGTATTATATCACTATTGTTTTGAATCTGTTTTAGAAGAATAAATTAAAAGTAGTGCAAAACTAATGAGAAAAAAAAGGCAGTTTTAAAGACAAATGTCATTATTTAGGTGGGAAGCATAAACATAATTCTCTCTGATTTACAATTATTTTAGTTGGTATCATAAAAATTAAGAAATTCTCCCAGATCAATAGAACATGGTCAGGTCCGTCATTAAGGGAGTCATTTGACTTCCTTTGGCTTTAAAAAATTTATATTTTTACCTTTAAATATGCGTGGTTTTTGTTTTACAGTTAAATTTCTGCTTAGCATATGCAAATTGCCAATAAAAATTTCGTAATGACGGGTAAATGACATGGTTGATAATCCTTCCGAAAAAGAGTTGTTTACCTAGTCTTTTGGAGAGTTTCTGAATCTTTTTTTTGTTTTAATAACAAAGTAATGAAATTTAATTCAAAGATGCAACTTCTTCCTTGCTTCTTTTCCCTGACATAAAAAAAAAAGTGATGCGGCGTAGGTGGTGAAAATACGAACTCTGGCCTTTGCGTGGCTCATCTCTATGTAACTAGGTTTTGGCCACGGAAGAGCACTCTACTCCAATGCGTTTTACTTTAAATTAGTTTTTTAATGTACTGTAATTTCCAAAAACATATTTATGTTCATTTGGAAAGAATAAATAATAGCTATTCTGAACTATTTCACTTTTTCTCACATTCCTCTACATATTCAGCAATAACAATCTACTTTAAATTTCAACATTAAATTAACAATGTCAAAAAATATTTCATAATGCTTAACCATATTTTGCACTACTAAAAACCACAGTATTTCATCTAATGTTTTTTATTTATGTTGCTTTTAAAATAATTATTTCAAGTCATAAAACATTATAAGGTAAAATCAACTTTTATTAATTCAACACACTGAAATGGAAAAAATGGTGAACGGTAAAGATGAATTTTAATCCACCTGCACAAAAATCTATGAGACACAAGAAGACATATACAAAAGACATTGATGATTAGAATTGGAAGAAAATGTAGACAATGGACATTTAATCGTATTGATCCAGGTGCTGCTGCAGCACTTTCATTAAGTCCATCCTACAATCTCGTTTCGCCTTATCCGTAGGAAGATCTGCCATGCTGGAGATTATAAAATTGGCGAAGTGCACATCTGTTGCTACTTCCTCCCTCTTTTTGGCATGTCTTGCCTGGAGGTTCTGCAAATAAGTAGTTGCAATAGCAACAGAGTTCTCACAGTTGTCCACCCCCTTTCTTTTTTTTCCAGCTCGTTTAGGGGGTCCTGGGCTGGGTTGGGCAGTGGCTGGTTGCGAGTAGCAATGATCTTCAGCTGCCAAACTGATGAAACTTTCATCTAGATAATCGTCGTCAAGATCGGCAACTGAAGAAACACTGCAGCCACTGCCATCAGCTGCAGGTTCCGATATCTGTGACTCCTGTGAAAATAAAAGAGTAATTCTTATAACTGCATTTTGGTTAAAATTTGCTATAAATATATCCAAATTTCTCCTTTGTCACTGAAAATGGGGATAAGTTGAACAGTTAAAAGAGAGGAATTGATACATTTTATTAATGTATAAGTTTGCTTTGAGTACATTTGGAATTTAAGAACGAAAATATCTAGATACATTACAGAGAATTTTTAAAAATTTAACACATAATATAAAACATTTTTAAGACTTTGGAACCAACATTTTCACATATTTGCATTAGTATCATTAAAACTTTAAAAATTTAATTTATTTCATTCGAATATGCATTGTT
Organism: Uloborus plumipes; assembly: GCA_038373865.1. Taxonomy (NCBI): domain Eukaryota; kingdom Metazoa; phylum Arthropoda; class Arachnida; order Araneae; family Uloboridae; genus Uloborus; species Uloborus plumipes. Next base: position 154,251 of record JAXGGA010000559.1, read on the forward strand.
TAATTTTGTTCCCCATCACTGCTTTTAAAAGACATACATGGTGCTTCAGTCTATAGTTAATTGCATGTATTTATTAGGGATGCACCGAGTACTCGGTAAATATTCGGTATTCGGCCTACTCGGCCAATTTGCCGAGTACTCGGTACTCGGCCAAATTTGGATCAGGTACTCGGCCGATACCGAGTAGTTGTAGAAAATTGAATAGTTCAAGACACATTTTTCAATAATTAAAAATATGCAAACATTTACAATTAATATATTTTTATAAAATATGACTGAATTCTACGTATAAGTTTTTAAAAAGTTATAATACCAAATCAGTATAAAAATTAACTAAGAATGTGCAAATGTAATTAACTTTTACGTATCGCATATTGGTGTAGGGGAACTTACCTTTGGTCAGGAACAGTCCAAGTGATCCTTAAGATGAATATTAATAAACTCATTAAAAAGAAACTTTCAATCATATTCCAATATATTTCCAATCATTTAAAAATTTAGATTATGAATTTTTAAAATCATGGTTTTGCAGATTCAAACTTGTGGCATAGTGATAACAACACAGGGAAGTAAAATTAAGTCATTTTTATTAGGGTAAGAAAAAGATTTTAATACTTTCAGAAAAAATGGGAAAATGACAGCAAAATATTTTAATAATTGAAATTGTTGTATCTTAAATTATGGTGCAAAAAAACTAATCTTTCAGCATTTTCTGGTGATAGCTTATTCCTCAGACTGCTGCAAATATAACCTGCCCGCTGCAAACAAACCCTCTTGCTGTACACACTAGTTGAAGGTGCACTAAGAAACTTTTTTGCTAGTTTGCATAAGATTGGAAACATTTATTTTTTTTCCACCAAGCAAAAGGACTATTTGCTCTATTTAGTAATTCTCCAGAAAAGAAAGACTCCATCTCTAATATCCCCAAAAGCTTTTAAAAATTATTCAAGTTTAGAGAATTAGAACTAATCAATAATAGATTAATATAATTCCAACTTAATTGATACTTTATTCATTTTATGTAGTTTCATTTTAAAAATAACTTTTTTCTAAAATTTTTGACAAAATAAAATATTTTAAACAATGTATAAGTTAAATTCAGTGGGATTTTTGTTCTAAGAACTATCATATAGAGGTCCATTCCAATGATCAGTTCATATGTCAGGGTTCGAATTTACTGCTGGTCCATTGGTTCCAGACCAGTAAAACTTGCCTCGAATCACCATAAAAATAACAAACAATCCAAGGACCACCATTTTTTTAAAGAAAAGAAATATGGTTCATGATTTAAGGTGGACCAGTGATGTTGTCTGTTAACCAGTATATATTCCTGTTCACTGATCGAGAAGACCAGTAAAACTTTGTAATGATTTCTAACCCTGTACAGCTGTATGTCAATGATTTTTTTAAAAACAATTGGTACTCAGTACTCAGCAACTCGGTATTCGGCCGAGTAGTGAAAGGCAGAGTACTCGGTACTCGGCCAAAGTGCTACTCGGTGCATCCCTAGTATTTATAATGAATTACATTAGTGAACATTGAACAGGAGGAATTTATAGATTTTAATCAAAATAATGGGGAGAATAAATTAGGAATTCTCCAAAACAAGGCAACTAGGCAGATGTTTCGTCTCTGAACAAATTTCCCGAAACCCACAAAAGATTTTAATATTTAGTATTTAACAGCACGTAAATTAATTCAACCCTCTCTCTTTTATAACCACAGATTAATAAAAATGTTACCTACTCCTTTTATTTTCATACTTAGAAAAAATTGCAATAAAATAGTACTTCTAACACTAATTGAAAAGTTACAGATTATATTAAAGGTTTGACTTACCATTAACACTGAAGCTCCTCTACTTAAATTAGAGGAGCTCGGTCCCGGAGTTGGAGCTCCTTCATTCGAGGAGCTCGATCCAGGAGTTGGAGCTCCTCCACTCAAATTTGAGGAGCTTGGTCCCGGAGTCACAGAGTCTTGCAGGAAAGACAACCGTGAGAAGTGCACCCATTTTGGCTGGATTACATCGCAGCCAGTGCCGCTTTTAAACCTCCGCATGGCTTTCAACTCCTTATTGAAGTACGTTCTCAGGTTGGTGAATTTTTTCACCAGACTTTCTAAAATAGAAAGTAAGAGGCATAATTAATTATACAAGGATTTTGAACTAAGAAAAGGAAAATAAGAAAATAAATCAGCTAAAATTTAGGTTAAACTAGCAGGGTTTTGCTACAGTCAGTTTTTGCAAAACACGAAAATACTATCCAAATTAAAAAAATGAAGCAAGGCGATTTTGTTCCAAAATAATAAGAAAAAAAAAAAAACCAATGAAACAAAGTTTTTACTGGAATTAAAAAGGGTGTGAACGCATTTAAATTAGAATAAATACTGTCGTCCCCGCGTAATCCGGTGATGGACAAACGAATACCCTGCTTATACGAATAAAATATCTTAGAACCGATGCCATAGAGGTAATGTCGAAGATCCCGTTTAATCGAATAATATTTTTTGGAACCCACAGTATTTGTTTAAGCGGGGCCAACAGTATATGCAGTAAAATCCTGAAGATAAACCCCCCTATTTTCAAAACTAAACTGTCAATTTTCAGATGGTGGGGGGGGGGGGGGGGTTATAATCAAGATTTTTTATACAGTATATTCAAAGTAAAAGAGTAATTTCACTTCTGGAAAAAAGGGGAGGGGGGTTATAATCGATAGGGGGGTTACTTTCGGGATTTTACGGTATATTTTTTTTACTTAGGGGGTACCTTTAGTCTCATTATGAGCTGTAGCCCATGTATCAAAAATAATATTAAGATCAATATATTGTCTTAAAGGGCATTATGTCTCCCTAATGCATGCATTACTGACGTTTAAAAAAAAAACTTGTGGTATCTCCAAGGGCTTGCAATACATATCAATATATACATATATATCTCCTATTTATTTTGGAAACATCGTGATATTTTGATATTAGTTTTTAAAATAAAATATTTTCATAAAAAATTATATTAATCATACTATAACATTCATTTATTATTAAAATAATACATTGCACTAAATTTATTTGATATATTAATTGCATCATTAATTAATATAATGCAATTGATAAGTCTTCTATTTAATACCGATGAAATTATTAGGAACATAACAATTTTAATATATAGCTTAAAAGTGCAATGTGAAATATTAAACATTTTTCAGAAAAAGATATTTTCAACATCTTATATAAAAACATATTAAACATTGAAAAGCACAAATGCACAGGAATACTGCAGACATGCTTTTTAGCGGAACAAGGAATACTTTTTTGAATGCAAAAATGTGAGTTAATGGACCAGTACCATACCTAGCTCACATTTTGAGTGGAAAAGGCGTGCCTTGTAATGCCGAAACACGTGTCTTCACTATTCCTGCTCATTTGTGCTTTTCAACGTTATTTTATATGCTTGTATTTTTATACACAGAGGTATTTATTTCAATATTAATAAGCCATTTTACATTTCATTTTTCTAATATTAAATTACCACATCTCTCGCAAATGATGGTAAATATTATTTAAATAAAAATACCTTGTAAAGTACAAAAGTTTTGCAAGAAATGTTTATTTAAATACAAACAGTGAAATAAACTTAAAATTAAGGTCGACATATTATAATTACGAAATAAGAACAGTGGTTTGAAGATGCGTTCACTATTTAAAGCCTTTAGTCCATGCTCATTTAAAATATCTGATATATATATACATAAATATAACATCCGATACGCATATTAAAATATCAAATTTTAAATTCTTCGTTCAAAATTAAAATATAAATAAATAAAACACTTCACATACTGTGAACTTATTTCTTTGAAGAGTCATGGCTGAATTTTCAAGTTAGCTTTCAACAGGAGATGAAATAAATAGAGGTAGTGGAGTAAGATAATCACAACAATAGTGTCGGCACCACCTAAACGAATACTGTCAGTTCCAAGAAATACTATTTGATTAAGCAGGGTGTTCGATTAAATGGGGATCTTTAATGCATCTATAGTTGGGAATATATTCGTTTCCGAAATATTTTATTCATATGACCTGGGTATTTGATTATCAGTTACTCGATTAAGCGGGGCCGACAGTATATACATATCAGGCAGGGTTTCGCTAAAACAATTAACATTGCAATATCTTCGCACCTTATTAAAAATTGTAGACAACATGTTCAAATTGCATAGCTATTTGTTATAGCATTTTCTCTAATTTTAGCTGTTTTGCTAAAGAACTTTTAAACTGAGTTTAAATTAAACCCTGCTGTGACAAGTATGATCGAAGAAAAACCAATTGGTTTCTTAGCTATGGAAAAGCAATCTACAGTACTATGTGATAACCACATATAACTAAGCTTAATAGGCACAGAGAATGAATCAGCCTCGATTTTGGCAGAAATCATCTGGTATATTTAATGTTATTTCAAATGATTAGCTAATTAATTTCTTTGTTTTTTTGCCATCAATGTTCATGCCCAAGTAAGCAACTAGATGAGCTGTCCCTGGAATGCAGTAAATTAATGATTTTACAAGAATATAGCTTTCTGTAAATAAGCTTCTTGTTATAATAATAATAGAACTTTTTGTCAGAAAATGGGAGATTATTTTGAAATAAGTAGACTGCGTGGAAACCATTGCATATATTTCATGATGAAATAGAAGCAATGTGCATACCGTCATTGGAAAAGCACTTAAAATTCATATATATAATTAAATTAAAAGATAATTTTATAAAAACTCCTGCAATGTAATGCACATGAATGAAATAGTTGCAATAAGAGTACTTCATGGACGTTATTATTTTAAACAAGATGACAAAAAAAACTGCAATCAGTGTTCATAAAGTTTCGGTCATTTCAGAACTTAGCAACATTTTACCTCCAAAGTTGAATTCAAGAAGTCATATAAATAGTTTGGCGCCATTAAATAGAAACGTCGCCAAGCTTACCGCCATTCAGTAACCAAGCTTAAAATTTAAAAAATATCTCACTTTTTACATTTATTTCGGAAATACAACAACTACAATTACATTTTAAGGCAATTTTATAATTGTTCTGCTTGTAGCAGTCGCGCACAGAATTAAAAATAAGTTATAATACTCACCGACGATGAAAAGTGCTGCTGCAGCTGGCCATTGTCCACATAATTCTTCCTGAATCCTCACCATCAGATGCCTTTTGTATGTCTTTTTCATATACAATGGATCTGTTGGGTCCCATAGAGCTTTGTGCGGGCGGATTAAGTCTATAAAATACGCCTCATATTCTACCGTCCACTTCATTTTTTCCATTTCAGTGTACTCAGCTACATAAGCCGCCATGTTGAATCTTCCTCAATTTTATACTGCCCTCCTATTGGCCAAAACCGCCGGAGTTGCCCGATTTTTTGCCTCCGCTGTCCAAAAATTGAGGCTAGCGGAACAATAGAGTGGATGACGTCACGCTCGAAAAAGTTGAGGGAAAAATTGAGGTTGAGGAAAAAGTTGCCCAGTGTGATACGGCCTTTAAGAAATTTCCAAAGTACTAAAATAAGAAAAGCATGTTTTTAGAACTAAAGACAACGAATACTAACCAGAAAGAAAAAACTTCACAAAAAATAGTAATGCAGAATACATACCTTATTATTTAAATAATAATTGACTGATTGAGCAAAATTACAAAATGAAAGCCGATCACGCACAACACAACAGCAGAGACTCGACGATGAAGAATGCAAAGATTCCCGCCAAAAGCGACTAGTTGAGCAGTGGATGTAGCAAACAACGATAAGCAACGTGATGTTGCGTTATCTTTCAGCATGTTTGTCAACGTTTCAAGTATAATTAATTTGCCACGAAATGTTGCGTTTCAAAATTTTGCTTTTGTGACGAATCTTTAAAATAGCGTGTTATTACGTTGCCTGGAAAACAGTAACGATCTGTCAACCAATCGTAACGTAATGAAACGTAAAGGTTGCGTTTCAGTGTTACTTGGGATGCTCTCTAAGCGCACGCCACATATTTGTATTTACGTTAATGCTAAAGCAGTCAATATAATAAGTAATTCTTTTCTTGATTATAATGCTCAAAATTCCAGCTCATCTTGATATATTTATATTTACGTTGATGCTAAAACAGCCAATAAAGTTTAAATTAAAAATTTGATTTAAGAAATAGGCGATATAGTAAAAGCTATTCGTAATAAACAGTATACCTCCTACTTCTTAAACCAAATTTTTAATTTAAACTTTATTGGCTGCTTTAGCATTAACGTAAATATAAATATATCAAGATGAGCTGGAGTTTTTGTGAATTATAATCAAAAAAGAATTACTTATTATATTGACTGCTTTAGCATTGACGTAAATATAAATACATAAAGACGAACTGAAATTTCTGAACACTATAATCACTATATCGAATACTTAGTTTATTTCATACTTTTAAGTGCGAATGAGCGGACAGAAATAGTCTTTAAATTTAAAAGTTTTTTTTTATATTTTATTTCGAAGTTTTTTCGTTTTAAAATTTATTTAGAATTGCGTCAAGACAAACACCGTTAAAAATGCTATCCAGGAACACTTTATTTTTTATTCATGAGAATATTTCGTTTCCAATTTCGTTAATTTATCAACTTACTTTGAGTCAAACGCCATCAAGCGTAAGATTCACTTTGAAGAACTACCAATGCATTTTCTACAGCCCTTAGCCTTTTTTAATAAGTAAGCAAATTTTTGAACTTTACTAATATGTTGATTGTTAGCTAATCTCATTCGTTTCATTTCTTCATTTGCTTTAATATTTCAAGGTTTATCTCCAACAATTTCAGTCAGATTTAAATATTTCAGTTGTAGTTCTGCCAATGATTGTACTCGACTCAAAATCACGTAAGCCAAACCTTTGCTGTTCCACATATTTAAAAGATAAGCCTTTAAAAAATACAGCAGAGTGAGGGAACGCACTGTGCTGCTCGCTCCACTATAAAGCGGAAGAGCGTTAAAGTTCACGCGGCTGGATTTAACTCTGCAACCGGAAACAAAAGGTGAAAACCATGACAGAAGCAAGTGCAGAAAAAGTCTTTATAATAATAATAATAATTGTGATGTGAAATGCCATTTTTCTTCTTTGACTTTTGAACTCACCTGGTGTGCAAATTAAATGTTAATCGTGGGGTTTTATCAGAAACCTTAGGATCACAAGTCCATTGCCTTGACCGCTCGACCAAAAATCCTCGTAGTACAGCGGGCAAGATTGAATTATGTACTTCCAAAGTACACCGCATATCTATGGGGGCTTACTATCTGCAGCGCCATTTGTTGATTTTTTTTTAAACGAAAACGTGGAATTCTGGGAGAAAAAATTCCTGGCCAACCACATGAATTTTCTGCAAGAATTTTTTCTTTATCATTTACCGTTCTCCTGTTATGAATTTTTGAAAACAGTCAGTCTATTTCAGGACACCCTGTAGGTTGATTCCTGTCAAAAAATAAATAGCTCCCAAGATCAACGAAAAAAATATACAATTAATTTTCATTCAAAATTTGATACGTTTATTGTAGTATTCGAGGTTTTTCAAAAAAAAAAAAAATATTTTTGTTTAAAATAATAAAATTTTTGTAATAATCACTTTAACTATTAATTGAGATTTAGTGATGTCCAGTACAGTCCTTATTTAATTTTTATTAAGCATGTTTTGATTTTAAAAGTTCAATGTTATTTATCAAGTGCACGCTGGGCAGAGTGGATAGGGCAAGGTGAAATAGTTCATTTCGTTTGCTTATGAAATTCATTTACTAAATCATGTACGTATTTATTTATTTATTAATTTATTCGCATTCTTTTACTTATTATTTCACTTATTTTTTCATTCATTCACTTATTTTATTATTGACTCTATGTTATTCACTTATTTCTTCTTCATATACACTGAAGTGACAAAAGTCATGGGATACCTCTTAATATCGTGTCGGCCCTCCTTTTGCCCGGCGAAGTGCAACAACTCGACGTGGCATGGACTCAACAAGTCGTTGGAAGTCTTCTGCAGGAATATTGAGCCATGCTGTCTCGATAGACGTCCATAATTGTGAAAGCGTTGATGGGGCAGGATTTTGGGCACGAACAGACCTCTCGATGGTGTCCCATAAATGCTCAATGGGATTCATGTCGGGCGATCTAGGTGGCCAAATCATTCGTTGGAATTGTCCAGAATTTTCTTCAAACCAATTGCGAACAGTTGTGGCCCGGTGACATGGCGCATTGTCATCCATAAAAATCTCATCGTTGATTGGGTACATGAAGTCCATGAATGGCTGCAAGTGATCTCCAAGTAGCTGCACATAAGCATTTCCAGTCAATGTTCGGTCCAGTCGCACTAGAGGATCAAGTCCATGCCATGAAAAAACAGCCCACACCATTACGGAGCCACCACCAGCTTGAACAGTGCCTTGCTGACAGTTTGGGTCCATGGCTTCGTGGGGTCTGCGCCACACTCGAACCCTACCATCGGCTCTTACCAGCTGAAATCGTGACTCATAGGACCAGGCCACGGTTTTCCATTCATCTAGGGACCAACCGATATGCTCACGTGCCCACGAGAGCAAGGGCGGATCCAGCTTCTGGCTAAGGAGGGGGTCATTTTCGGAAAGGGGGGGTCAAAGTGCAGTTTTTGGGCAAAAATGGGGGGTTTTGACAATTTTTTCGTAATATAAGTACCAAAAATTAATTTTTTTGCTATATTTTGTCGATTAAGGGGGATGTCATGACCCCCATGACCCCCCCTCTGGATCCGCGCTTGCACGAGAGTCGCTGCAAGCGATGTCGTTCTGTCAGTAAAGGCACTCGAGTCGGTCTTCTGCTGGAATAGCCCAAGAAATCCAAATTTCTCCGCACAGTTCTAGCAGACACGTCCATTGTACGTCCCACATTGATTTCTACGGTGATTTGACCAGTGTTGCTTGTCTGTTAGAATTTACGACTCTTTGCAGACGTCGCCGGTCTCGATCTTTAAGTGCAGGCGGTCGACCACTGCGCTGTCCATGGTGGGATGTTATGCCTGAAATTTCATACTCTCGGCACACTCTTGACACAGTGGATCTGGGAATGTTGAATTCTCTAACGATTTCCGAAATGGCATGACCCATGCGTCTAGCTCCAACTAACATTCCGCGTTCAAAGTCTGTTAATTCACGTCGTGCGGTCATCATCACGTTAAAACCTCTTCACATAAATAACTTGAACAGAAATGAAAGCTCTGTAAAAGCACTGCGCATTTATACCTGTTCTATGCGATGCTACTGCCATCTGAAAATTTGCATATTGCTATCCCATGACTTTTGTCACTTCAGTGTATTTTAATTCCTTTATTTGTTTATTTATTTATTCGTTTATATTTTGACTAATAATTCACTTATTCGTTTATTTACGCATTCGCTTGATGAATATTACTGTAACTCATCAAATAGAAAATGTTTCAGTATTTCATTACAAAAATATAGTATTTTCCACTTTCCCACATGGTTTTTTTTGAAGTGAAAAATCTCCACCTTTTTTTGAAGGTGCAAAATTGCTGCTAAAAATAAAAAATAACGTTTCAACGATAGTTGTATTACAAAATACATTATTCTTTCTTTGTGTACACTGATTTTTAGAACCAATTTCGAGTCCTTTCATTTTGAAACAAGTATGTATTTTTACTTATTCCACTTTGCCCCACATTCCCCTATCTCTGTTAGTTAAAAAGAGAAGTAATAATTAAATTACGTATATTTTCAAACTTTGATTTGTACACATGAATTAAATGATGCTCTAATTTCTTTCGCTGACTAAGAGCCCCTCAAGCAGAGGGTGCCAAGTGACTTGTCCTTCTGTTTCCCTGGGCCATTACGGGCCTGATCGTAACCACAGCTCCAAGCTTCTGTTTGCTCTTTAAGGTACCGATTTTGCAACCAAACGACCATCATTTGTCATATTTAGCCTCAACAGTGTATATAATTATTCAGTTTTCTCATTTTTAGCCTGTTGCTTTACTTACAAACGTTAAGTTTCAGTTGCGTGCTTAAAAGCTAGTGCATTAGTGTACTTGATGACTTTTTGTATCCGATCAGCGTCTGTACGTTATACTCGCAGCCATACTGAAAAAATAATCATGCTTTATAGTTGAAAAATTACTTAATTCTTAAATGTTTTATATAACTTTTTAAATTCTACAGTCCACATAGTTTAAACAGACGAAATCAATTACCGCCCTTCCGAGAAATGCGTGAAAAACGCCTCAACCTCATAAAGAGACAAAAATGTATAAGTATTTCTTGCTATATATAATTAATAATAGTTGTAAAGAATAATATTTTGTTAAAAATAAAATTTGCCACCCTTACAATCGAAACTATCATTTTAAACAGTTTCACTATAAAGTCCTAATGTTTGGAATTACATTGCTTTTTGACCTTGAGCTACATGAGCAGGGCCGGATCTGGAGCAAGTCGGAGCCATTTCACGAGCGGTAACTTCTAAGGGACTTTAAATTTACCATATTTCTATGGGGTCATTCCATGTCAAGCGTCCCAAATTTCGAGAAAATCTTGACTCGACCCCCTCCGATTTTGCTGAAAATTTTTTTGGAAGTACATATAAGACTTGCATGAAGCCATACTAGATTATAACTCCATAAGCGCTATAGTTCAGTTAATATAAATTATCTTGTAAAGGCCTCTTTTTCGTGTCTTGAAAAAAATGACCAAAAGGTCAAGTTTGTGCTTTTATTGCTCTCGACCTAAGACGATTATATGGCTCAAATTCTGTGATTCTGATCACTGTTTAGTTTAGAATAGCCTACTTGTGTAACAAAAGCTCAAAGCACTGTAGATTTTTTGTAATTTGCAGCCAAAGTTGGTAAAAAATCAGTTTTTGGCAAATTTTGACCATAAGTTATCAGCTTGTATCTGCTGAATGAATGACTTTCTGAAGCTAATTTTTTCCTCATTTGTAGCCTAATAGTTCTTCCGAAAGGTGTGCAAGTGGCATCTTGATAGCTCAAATAATTGCTGAATTATGCGAGTTGAAATTCCAATCAAAATTTTTTTTTTCTCAATTTCAAAGGGAAATATCTCAAACGGGTCACAATGAACTTCAATTTTCTTTACATTATTGGAAAGAACACACTTTTCTTAACTAAAAAACGTTGGTTTTATTTTTGAGACAAACCAGTTTCAAGGGGATATTGCAGATAAAAAATGTGTACGTTATTCCACGTGAAATCAAAGATAAAAAAGGCATAGACCTTAAAAGTTCATGTCAATTTGCTCTAATAAAATTTAAAGGAGCTATTGTGCTTATGTTCTGATGAAAAAAACCTATTTTAGAAGATTTTTAAACTTAAGTTTTCGTGTGCACATCCGTAAAAACTCAAGAAATGGAAAAAAATAAAATTTCGTTTTTAACAAAAAGAATTATTTTTTTATCGCTGCTATAAGAGCTTGAGTCTTTTTTTGGAGTTATCTTAAAACTCTTAGAACAGAATTTCGGATGATATGTCACTTTGAAAGGTGTCATTAATATTTTAATGTCATAAAAAGTATTGTTTCCTTTTCAAAAAATTAAAAATAAAAATAATTAATAAATGAGATAATAAATAAATAAAACAATCAATATGGTGTGTATGTGATAAAAAATATATACAATTGGACTCCAAAGCCATTATTCTAAAAAAGCAATAACGACAGTTTTCGATAGAGTTGAATTATTTCCGACAGGTAAATGATAACAATAGTGATTGAAAATATGATAAATAGTAATTGAAAATCCATTCTTTATACTGCCAAGGATGTGTCTAGGATATTCAGCCTATAATTGCAATTTGTCCATAAAGAAAAATGATGAAAAATGGGAAAATGCTTTTTATGACCTTAAAATATTAATGACCTACAACCTTGCCAAGTGACATACACTAGGTGGCCAAAAGTATCCGGACACTTTCGAAAATTCACATTTTTACATATAGCTCGAAAAATAAGAGATCAATTGTTCTTTAACTTTAGTCATACAAAATATAGGCTTCACCGAACATTTCCAAGTTGAAATTAAATTACCCTTGCATTTGGGGGACGATAAGAAGGGGGGTTGAAAGTAAAACCGCTTTTTGACCATAACTCTTCGAAAATAGCTCGATATAAGCTATAAATTTCAGTAATTAATTAGCATACAATGTATAATTACTGTACAAATTTTTATGAACGTACCACTCTTACTTCCGAAGATATGAAACATTTTTCAAAAAATGGCAATTTTATTTGAAGGGTTTTTGCTCATAACACGCAGAGTTTTTGATCAAACCTTATCAAAACTTCAGGAAAAATGACAAAATACAAGAGAAAGAACATACTAAAACGGTAAATAAAAATATTAAAAATCCGATGAGATATGAACGTTAAAAGGAAATAATTTTTCACGGCGCATGCGCGAACGACAGAAATTTATAACTACAAAAATATTGTAGCCTGGTTTATACTGCATCTTATAAAAAAAGTTTCAGTTGAATATCGTAAAAATTGAAAAAGATATCAGCGATCTAGTGAGCTGTAATTCATTCATTCGCAGACAATACATAAATGGCAAGGGGTTCTCCACAAATAGTGTGGTAACAATTGAGCATTTTCTTCAATGTTAAATTGTATACAGTTTGAAAATTTATATTCGGCATAGAAGTCACATTTCGCCTATTCGGCCAAAAAGACCTTATACGTAGGTGGCCAAAAGCATCCGGACACCCCCTGAAACGTTGGTTTTGAACGATGACGCAATAACCTTTAATTTAAAAATAGCTCTTTGTGGACAGACCCTCACTTTTTATGTATTGTCTGCGAATGAATGAAATACAGCTCACTAGATCGCTGATATCTTTTTCAATTTTCATGATATTCAACTGAAACTTTTTTTATAAGATGCAGTATAAATCAGAGCTACAATATTTTTGTAGTTATAAATTTCTGTCGTTCGCGCATGCGCCGTGAAAAATTATTTCCTTTTAACGTTCATATCTCATCGGATTTTTAATATTTTTATTTACCGTTTTAGTATGTTCTTTCTCTTGTATTTTGTCATTTTTCCTGAAGTTTTGATAAGGTTTGATCAAAAACTCTGCGTGTTATGAGCAAAAACCCTTCAAATAAAATTGCCATTTTTTAAAAAATGTTTCATATCTTCGGAAGTAAGAGTGGTACGTTCATAAAAATTTGTACAGTAATTATACATAGTATGCTAATTAATTACTGAAATTTATAGCTTATTCCGAGCTATTTTCGAAGAGTTATGGTCAAAAAGCGGTTTTACTTTCAACCCCCCTTCTTGTCGTCCCCCAAATGCAAGGGTAATTTAATTTCAACTTGGAAATGTTCGGTGAAGCCTATATTTTGTATGACTAAAGTTAAAGAACAATTGATCACTTATTTTTCGAGCTATATGTAAAAATGTGAATTTTTGAAAGTGTCCGGATACTTTTGGCCACCTAGTGTATCATCCAAAATTCTATTTCAAGAGCTTTAAAATAACACATAAGAAAAGACTCAAGCTCTTATAGCAGCGATAAAAAGATAATTCTTTTTGTTAAAAACGAAACTTTTTTTTGCCATTTCTTGAGTTTTTACGGATACTAAAGTTCAAAAATATCTAAAAATAGGTTTTTTCATCAGAACATAAGTACAATAGCTCCTGTAAATTATAATAGAACAGATTGACATGAACTTTTAAGGTCTATGTCTTTTTTTCTTTGATTTCACGTGGATAGACGTACACATTTTTGATCTGCAATATCCCCTTAAAACTGGTTTGTCTCAAAAATAAGAATAACGTTTTTTGGTTAAAAAAGTGTGCTCTTTCCAATGATGTAAAGAAAATTGAAATTCAAGATGACCCTTTTGAGATATTGCCCTTTGAAATTGAGACAAAATTGAGAAAAAAAAAATGACTAGAATTTCAACTCGCATAATTCAGCAATTATTTGAGCTATCAAGATACCACTTGCACGCCTTTCGGACGAATTAATAGAATACAAACGAGGAAAGAATTAGCTTCAGAAAGTCATTCTTTCAGTAGATACAAGCTGTTAACGTATGGTCAAAATTTGCCAAAATACGATTTTTTACCAAAATTGGCAGCAAATTGCAAAAAATCTACAGTGCTCTGAGCTTTTGTTACACAAGTAGGCTATTCTACCCTAAACAGTGATCAGAATCACCGAATTTGAGCCATATAATCGTCTTAGGTCGCGAGCAATAAAAACACAAACTTGACGATTTGGCTATTTTTTTCAAGACTCGAAAAAGATGCCTTTACAAAATAATTTATACTGGTGGAACTATAGCGAATATGGAGCTATAATTTGGTATGGCTTCATGCAAGTTTTACATGTACTTCCAAAACAATTTTCATCAAAATCGGAGGGAGTCGAGTAGGGACGCCTCGTACACGTGACATGGAATGACCCTATGGTTTTCTTCGTTGCAACTTGAAGCTTGAGAAAAGATGGATGAGGACGGCAGTTTCAAAATTTGCCCCGACTCGATTATAGATTATATTTAATCGATACGTCACTGCACGTGGGCTATGAATTGGTTAAAAGCAGGCACGTCATTGCGAATTTTTCCCGGGTGGGGGGATGCAACAGGTGTGCATTGTACAATGTACACTCAATAGAAATTTTTTCGAAAAAAAAAACCGCTCCCACTTTTATGTAAATGCATTAATTTTTCAAAATTAATGTTGTCAAATCCCCCCCCCCCCCCCGATCCCTCTATATGACAATCCTAGTTGAGAGCTAAAGGCTAAAAGTGTAAAAGCAAGTGCATGCACTGTTTATTACAGTTCAAGGTGATAGAGAAACAGCAAAATAAGATCTTGTATGGAGGAGAAATAAGAGTCAAGAAATCTCTGAAGCAGATACAAAGAAGGAAACTTTGTTCTAAACATAATCAAAAAGCAACACCAAATCAAAAAGAGAAAAAAGAAAAAGATACTTTTGTCCTCCCCTGAAATGCATTTAATTTTGACATGCATTCATTTACGCTTGGTACAAGTTATCAGCAATTAAAAAATGACACATTTTAGAAAAAAATTATATTTATTTGAATTTGTATACAAGCACCATATTTTTTCACCGATCTTGGGCAACACTTCAGTGAATATGCAACTGCAAGCCTAACGTAATTTAGCTACTTAGATTTAAGACGCTTTACGTTATCGGTAAGTTGGATTTGCATGTCCTTGAGGGTATGTAGAGTACCCTGGTGGCGGCGGATAAGCTGTACCAGGATAATTAGCTTGACTATTTATTGAAGTCGTATAGGCAGGTGGTGGATTGACTGGATAACTTGGTGGATGATGAGTGGTGACTACTGTTTCAATTTCTGGTGATTTGCATCTTCGCATTCCATAAACCAAAGCCATAATTATTCCTATTACGAGGAAAATGCCACCAATAGCATATCCAACAATTCTTCCTGTTTTAGACGAGCCATCTGAGCATGACAAAAGAAAGAGAGAATGAATGAATGAGTAAATAAAAAAACAGATACACAGACAGATGCACAGATAAATAGATAGATAAACAAATAGATAACTAAATGAACAAATAAATAGATAAGCAGATGTGTAAATAAAAAGGTAAATATGTGAATAAATAAGTAAATAAATATATAGATAAATAAATAAATAAATAAATACATGTAAAATAAGATAAAATAAACAAAGTGAAATATAATTTGTACGGAAATTTAAACGACACGGAGTAATTTAAAACACTAAGGCCAGGGGGAGTTAAGTGGTCAGTGGGACAAGTGGCTACATGTGGAATAAAAAGTTAGATTTGGAATAAAAAGTGGAATAGGAGTAGAATTTTTATTTTATATGCTAATAATTAAGAATTAAATTTTAAACTTAACACTTTATTACAAACAATAATTAATTTAGTGAAAGCTCTCGTTTTGTTTGCTTGCAACAAATATCTTAATTCCTCTCTTATCAAATCAATTTTTTTATCAGATTGACGACACAGAAAAAATTCACACCTGTCTCAAAAGCATTTCCTCGCTTACAGTTTAGCTGGATTTGTTTTATGTAGAGTATTTTAGACAAAAATTCGTAAGATGGGGTAGCGTGGTCAGGCTTAATGTGCTACATCATTCTTTTAAAATTTCATAATCTTAATTCATAAGGAAGTATTAGTTAAATACTTATTAATTTCACCAAAACTATTGCTTTGAAAGTAAACAGGATTAAATACAACTAAGCTTAAATATTATATGTAGACTGAAACTAGTATAAGACTGTATTCTTACAATATTAAGCATTAATAAATTCGTGGCTCTGTCTTTGCAACCATAGCCTTCAATTTATTGCAGTAGAAAGTCCAGTAGTTCCAAAGAGATTTTTGTTACATATTAGGGTTGCTCAAATTAAAATGTAACCAACGATACTGTGGGTATAAATGAAGACATTATTAAAAGTATTCACCATAGGCCTGGCCTAAGCGCAGCACTCCCACTGATTAACTAAAGGGTCATAAAAGGGTCATTTATGGGTCATTTACACTATGTTCGAACGACACGTCCGTCACGATTTTTCTCCCCAGAAACCAGTTTTCGATCAACGTTGCCATGACAGCAGGCAGTCACAATCGGAACCCGTCGCCGTACGGCGAAAGTAGATATTTGTCGTGACGGTCGTCCGTCCAGTAAACAAGCAACCAATCAGAGCGAGTACAAGCGCCATCTTGATTCAAGAACGAATACAGTCACGTGCTTGTCGTTCGCCTGCACAGTATGAATGCTTCTCCCTATTTGGAGGTACGCCCGTCCGCTGGGGAAGAAAAATCGTGACGGATGTGTCGTTCGGACATAGTGTAAATGACCCTTAACAGAAAGATTTTCTGTCCCCAGAATTTCTGTGGTCGTGACAAGACCAAGTCCTTCACAGTGTCCTTGAGTTTTTCGTCCGAGATGAAGCGCTTCCATTCCTTTTCAGATGCTTTTCAAAGGACCAACCACATGGAAATCGTAGGGTGACATGTCCGGGCTACAGGGCGATAGTCAAGCTTCTCTCACTTAAACTTGGCCGCCAGTACCATATGGGTAACCCCAGAGACGTGTGGATACGCGTATGGTTGAGCAGCCCCGGGCTTTTGTTCTTGACGGATCTACGCAGGTTTTGGAGAACCTCACAGTACACATCGGATTTAATGGTTCCTTCACCTAGTTGACACCATCCTCTGTCAGAAATCGGATGATGAATCTTTGCTGTTCTATCCTCGAATTTTGCAATCTCAAAGCCATCCTGTACTCCCACGCACTACAGCTTCAACTGGACGGCGTTTGTTTTAACAACCTCTAATCTTTCCTACCCATGGCAGCGTCTGCGCATGCTCCGATCCCAGCTGGATACTATAATCGAATCCCTGGACGTCTCACTACGTTTTCCTACAGCGGCATGCGTAAATTGTTACCTTTGGTACCTCTTATATTAATAAAAAAAATATTTTTTAAAAATACCTTTTATATCAAAGGTGGGTTAAGTCGGGTCAAACAAATGAATTAGTTGTAAAACGGACGTAAGAAGCAATGAAATGAAGTTAAAAAAAATGTATTTAAGGAAGCCTCATGAAATGTTTGAAAATATAATCCGAGTTAGATGATAAATGTAAAGCTGATTTACAGTTTATAAATAACAGTATGACTATCCTTTCCGAAACACGCTACTCCAATTATTTCAAAAATAACAATCAAATATTTCAATAAATACAAAAGAATTTACTTTCTCCGAGTGTGTTTTGGTCATTTCTAAGCATTTCTGGAAAAGGAAAAGCACTTAAAAACTTGTGAGTTAACTTATTACACGGTATCAACTTAATCTAAGCTGACCCGAACAACGATATTAAGTTTTCTCGAAAAGGGTGAAAAAAAAGCTTCGAAAGTAAGCAATTAGGTAAAATAATGACTCCTATTCCTGAACCGCTAAAATATTTTATTTAATATGATACAATTACTTAACAAGACAGCTAAACAGAAACCATATATTACTATTTTGCTTTTAAAACGATTTGATAGTAAGAAATTTCAAACGAAAAAAACAGGTTCTCTCGCGTACGTAGGCCAAAATAAGCACAAAACGGTTGCTTTTTTCGAAACTCTGCACTCATACGCCCTCGAAACTCAAAGCACTTGCATAAACTTAATTCTGTTTCAATTGTACCTGGTCTCCTCTACACATTATTTAAATAATATAAGAAATACAATGTAAAAATCATACATAATCGTTATTAGTTTTTTTTTTTTTTTGTTTCTGTTTTATGTGCGATGTCAAAATAACGAAAGAGACCTTATTTTCCTTACCTTCTTTACTTCATTTTTCTACTGGACTACGTTTCAAAGAAGTAGGTGTTTGGTTGCTAACCATTTGCAGACCTAGTGCATTCCCCGAGACCGGCACCCATTCTTTCATGTGGCGCCACTATCGGCGGAATACCATTGCACGAGAATTTTAAAGCCCAGTTTCGCCACTAGATGGAGGGACCCAGGCTCTATTTTATGCGAAACTGCAATAGGAGTTTAATTTTGCCAAGCGATACTCTGCATGCCAAACGAGTACTCGAGGGATCTTTTCCATGCTGCATAATCATACGACATGGATGCTGTCGATTTTCTGTATCTTGAAAATCTACCGACTTTAGCCAGGTTTGATTCCGAGCCTTTGGGAGAGGCCAGCGTCTTAACCACTGCACTACTCTGTCCGCACTGGAATACACATTCTTTTGCTCAAAAAGGTCAACATTATTCTAATTTTAAACAAAACAATTTTCTGTCAATGTATTTTTGTGTGTATGCACAAGGGAAAGTTTTGCGAAAATATTAGAGAATTAATGCAGTCGTCAGGCCCGTCATTTAGGGGGGCTGGGGGGGGGGGCAATTCTCTCCCCTGATTTTGGGAAATCAGTGTATTGGCATATAAGTGGGCGTGGTTTTTGCCACCTTTTTGCAAATTTTACATTGTCTATGCACCCTTTGCCCCCCCCCCCCTGGAAAATTTCGAAATGACGTCCCTGGCAGTCGTGCGAATTTCCATGAAACATTATCTTAATAAGCGTAATATTTCATTACCCGGGATTAAAAGGACCAATTACAATGGTTTATAAGAGTGGTGGCCAACCCGCGGCACGCGTGCCACAATGTGGCACGGCAGACCAGTAACAGTGGCAAAGCAAAGACTTTTTGAAAAAAATCCAAAATTGAGGAAAAAATGTCGATCTCAAAAATATTAATAAAAACAAAAATCCTTAAACTGATAAATATAATGATATTATGACAATTAAGTGTCAAGAGGCTGGCTTACAAATTGTCTGAACTACAATATTGCTAAGTACTTAGCGTTAGCTTCGGACATCCAACGAAAGCTTTGACACTACAGACAATGCTTTGTAAAGAATATTTATTCTTAACACGAATGAAACTTTCGATGTTGCAGAATGGATTCTTGATCGGCAATAGTTTCAGATACGGGTGGGTGATGAATTTGTTAAAAAAAAAGTTAACTCTGCAAGTAAAATTAAGAAACCAGATTGGACAAAATTCGGTATGGTTGCACAAATGAAGACCCTTAAATTGTTTTTGTTACATTACTTTAAAATAATTTAGGAAAAAAACTTCAAACGTGTCATTGAATTTTCTATCCCAAGTTCCTAGCCAAGGAATGAGACTTTCTCTGTTGGTGACTCTGTAGCTTTCACTGTATTAACAAACTACGAATTAGAGCTCTGAATGTTTTATGAACTTTTCCTAGGAGAAAGAGGAGAGTATGGCAAGTTACTCCTTCATTAAAATGTGCAACAGCTATCCAAAGGAAAAATAGTCATAAGATTTTAGAATTTTAGGGAGTGTGTTTTTAAAATATCTGGAAGGAAAGCAATGAGGATTTGCTACTTAGAAGTGGAGAATAGCAAATTAAGTTAGCTATGTCATCTCTTAATATCCTGCGTTTAAGTAATGTATTAATATTGTACAAAAAAAAGTTTCCTAAACAGTAGAGGCCATCTACATTCTTTTATGATGAAACTTCAGTTTCTTTCTCTCTACTTTGGATGAAAAAAATATAAAACATAGAAAATTAATACGGAAAGTATCAACCGAAATTTAATAATGTTCCAATGATATATGGAGAACATTTTACACCGATTTTAAGTATTCATTTAGTGTTAGTTTTGATAATTTTCAGGATCATAAAAAAATGCTGATCTTTTCAAATTCTTTGATTACCAATGCAAAAGATCAGTAATTCGGATTTGGATTTCAGAAGGGTAACACGTAGTGTCTTGCAGAGAAATAAACAAATATAAGAGCTTACTTCAACAGAAAGTCACCCACGTTGTACAGAAATTTGGAAATTTGTAACACCAATTTTTTTTTTCACATTTACACACTTTAACCATCTGATGCTGTTGTAGATTTGGTCAAAAATACGCTTCTAAACAAATTTTTTTGTTATGAATGCAGAAAAATCGAAATATCGTTGAATAATAATTTATAGTACTTAAAACACTTTGATTTCTTGGGATTCTCAAGAACTAATCCTAAAATTAAAGACTTGGTAAAAAAGATACACTCATAAACCACATTAAGTACAGACTGTTTAATTTTTAGAATAGAATGTTTGATGTTATTTGTTTCTATTTTAAGCATAAGCCTATAAAAGTGACAGAACCTATAAAAGTGTTTACTAACGATAACTCTTAAGTTCGATCTTGAGTAAAAACCAAAAAGCAACGTCTAAAAGCACGCTGAGTTTTTTCTCTCCAGATAGTGGCACTCTCCCTAAAAAGGTTGGCCACCCCTGGTTTATAACATTGAAAATTTATAAAATTAAGCTAAATATTTTCTTAACTGGTATTCCAATAAGCTGACTCGACTGTATTAGATAGCAAAGAGTTTGCATCCCTTGCAGTTTACATGCCCATGCCGCGAATGTGTATTTTATAGCTTTAATTACTAAATGAAAATTTAGTTTTCAAATAGTATTATGCAAAACCTTTTTGGGATAAATTAGAACCTTAAACTTTTTCAAGAAGCTTTTCTACACTATGCTTAAAAAACTACTTACAGCATTTGTTTTCACTGCTTCCATCGCCGCAGTGATTATGTCCATCACATCGAAGTGCGTCAGCGACGCATCGTTGATTTCGACAAAAATATTCGTAAGATCTACAAGGGAACCCTGTTGAAGAAAAACAATCACTATAAATAGATATCTTAAAGATATAATCAGTTACAACTTTTCCGATTTTAGACGATTCAAAACTGCACTATTCATTACGTACTCACGGTCGACTATTTCTTGAGCAATAAAACGGCTAATGAAGTTATTTCTCATTCAGTAGTATCATTCCATAAGGGACTCCACTATTGCTAACTTTTTAATTTATGATTAGTTTTGTAGCATCGTTTCTGACTAAGCTAGACTAATTTAAATCCATTTTCGTAACTTTTCAGTAGAGGGTGAAAGCGATTGTCGGACGCATTCTAAGGATAGGACTTACGCTTTTTTAAGGCTACAGTGGACAAATAAAATTGATTTTTTTCAATGATTGATTTATATGTCTAAAACTTTGTGTGCTTGTATTATTGTATATTTACCACATCTAACAGCATAAAAAACACAAATTAGTGCAAAAACAATGAATACTTTTTTTCAAAATTCAAATTTAAATATTTTTTTATCAAAATTTCAAAATGTTCCAGGCGTCGCAATTTTTTTTCAAACTTAATTTCCAATCATTAGGCATGATTGCACAAAACAATGCATTACATGGAATGTTTTAGGTGATAGTTTATAAAAGATGGCTGAAAATGAAAATTTATATGATTTTTTCAACTGAAAATTTTTATTTTCAGCCATCTTTTATAAACTATCTCATAAAACATTGCATATAATGCATTGTTTTGTGCCATCATGCCTAATGATTGGAAATTAAGTGGAAATTCAAAGTTTGAAAAATAATTGTGACGCCTGGAACATTTTGAAATTTTGTTAAAAAAATATTTAAATTTGAAATTTGAAAAAAAAGTATTCATTGTTTTTGCACTAATTTGTGTTTTTTATGCTTTTAGATGTCGTAAATATACAATAATACAAGCACACAAAGTTTTAGACATATAAATCAATAATTGAAAAAAATCAATTTTATTTGTCCATTGTAGCCAATTGCTAAACAATTGTGAAGGAATTTCTTTTATAGAATAACGTTCTCATGGGTCGATGCGAAAATAAGACTATATATACAATGTCCCAATAAAATGAAAATTCCCAATTTTGAACTTACCTGCATAAATATGTTTTCGACATAAATTCTTCGAATCCAACGCTAATGTTTGTACGGTAATGTGGGGCAAAGTGAAATAGCGGTACAAAGTGAAATAGTGAAATCTTTAATGCTGTATTTGTAAAAACACCTATCTTGTAAATATTTTAATCATGCAGCTACACATGCAGTCTATTCCAGTCAGGAGAAGGTTATCTCGGAAGACCGAAGTGTGTGATAATATACAATTTTCAAAAAATGATATTTATATTGTAATATTCTGTTGTAAGTCAAAAAAATTTTTTTAACTTTTAATGGTTAAGTTCTTGTTATTAATATTTAAAGTGCACTGCTTAAAACAATAAAAGGATATTGCAAGTTTTATATACACTGAAGTGACAAAAGTCATGGGATACCTCTTAATATCGTGTCGGCCCTTCTTTTGCCCGGCGAAGTGCAACAACTCGACGTGGCATGGACTCAACAAGTCGTTGGAAGTCTTCTGCAGGAATATTGAGCCATGCTGTCTCGATAGACGTCCATAATTGTGAAAGCGTTGATGGGGCAGGATTTTGGGCACGAACAGACCTCTCGATGGTGTCCCATAAATGCTCAATGGGATTCATGTCGGGCGATCTAGGTGGCCAAATCATTCGTTGGAATTGTCCAGAATTTTCTTTAAACCAATTGCGAACAGTTGTGGCCCGGTGACATGGCGCATTGTCATCCATAAAAATCCCATCGTTGTTTGGGTACATGAAGTCCATGAATGGCTGCAAGTGATCTCCAAGTAGCTGCACATAAGCATTTCCAGTCAATGTTCGGTCCAGTCGCACTAGAGGACCAAGTCCATGCCATGAAAAAACAGCCCACACCATTACGGAGCCACCACCAGCTTGAACAGTGCCTTGCTGACAGTTTGGGTCCATGGCTTCGTGGGGTCTGCGCCACACTCGAACCCTACCATCGGCTCTTACCAGCTGAAATCGTGACTCATCGGACCAGGCCACGGTTTTCCATTCATCTAGGGACCAACCGATATGCTCACGTGCCCACGAGAGTCGCTGCAAGCGATGTCGTTCTGTCAGTAAAGGCACTCGAGTCGGTCTTCTGCTGGAATAGCCCAAGAAATCCAAATTTCTCCGCACAGTTCTAGCAGACACGTCCATTGTACGTCCCACATTGATTTCTACGGTGATTTGACGCAGTGTTGCTTGTCTGTTAGAATTTACGACTCTTTGCAGACGTCGCCGGTCTCGATCTTTAAGTGCAGGCGGTCGACCACTGCGCTGTCCATGGTGGGATGTTATGCCTGAAATTTCATACTCTCGGCACACTCTTGACACAGTGGATCTGGGAATGTTGAATTCTCTAACGATTTCCGAAATGGCATGACCCATGCGTCTAGCTCCAACTAACATTCCACGTTCAAAGTCTGTTAATTCATGTCGTGCGGTCATCATCACGTTAAAACCTCTTCACATGAATAACTTGAACAGAAATGAAAGCTCTGTAAAAGCACTGCGCATTTATACCTGTTCTATGCGATGCTACTGCCATCTGAAAATTTGCATATTGCTATCCCATGACTTTTGTCACTTCAGTGTAAAGTAAAGGGCCTAGAGATCTTTTTTTTTTTTTTTACAGAAAATGGGAAAAGGAGTTACGAATGCATTTTTTCGCCCTTTTTAAAACTCTGGAGTATGCTAATTTTGAGTTTGACGTCAGAGACAACGTTTCAGCGGTAGCGAATGAAATTAAGATTTCAACTTACTGGGAGTTTAAGCAAAAAGCGATGATTTGCCTGCAGTAATCAATGTGTTTTGATGAACGTAATGCTCCAACGAAGTCATTCAATCAAATCAGAAGCTTTGACAGTTGTTGGTTGGTTATTGGGGAGCCAAACAAAAGTCGAAATAGCAGAAGCCACAATGTGAAATTTTCAGGACCGGGAACTGATTTTAAAAGACTGAAAATGCGTATTGATGGCAAGGGTCTAGACGTGAAATAATGCCTGATAAAGATCGATAGTTAACGTTAAAAACTCAGAGATGCCAAAGTATAGCTGCCACTTTTCTTTAACAAGCACCTTCATTCGGCTACTCCCACCACAATTTCGACTCAAACCCTCCGAAGTTGCATCCATGCTGTAGGTATGTATCCTTATTGTCAGTGGTATGTGTTAAGTTGATAACAAAGCACTGTCGCGCCCCCAAGAGTGTGGGAAAAAGAGTCGGTGAACTAGTGAAAAAATACATGGCACAATATTCTTTTCTCTGACGTACCCCATTTTCTGAATAGTCACATTTTCGTCTGGGATAGACCATATCACTAAAAATAACACTGTATTCATGTTCTGAAAAGTCAGATTTGGTGGTGCTAGAATGATGGTATTTGCTGCTAGCGCACTGGCTTTGTTTTCTACTCCCGGGGGGCATAACATTACTTTGTTGTTGACTTAACACATACCACTGACAAAAAGGATACACACCTACAGCATAGAACCAATCTCGGAGAATTTGATTCGGAATTGTTGCGCCAGTAGCAGAATAAAAGTGCTTTTAAAGAAAAGTGTCATCCATATTTCAGCATCTGAGCTGTTGTTGTCGTCTTGTGCCAGATAAGCTGACATTTTGGTGTGCGCTGCTTCACTTTTCCAACTATACCGTAATTTGGCGGGAAGTCCGACACACACACATATACCACAGGGACCCGTTTGTAGGGTGGGCATCTATTCAAAGCACAACAACACATTCACATAAAGATAGGACAAGGACAGGAAAGAGAAAGCACATCCATGCCGAGCCGGGATTCGAACCTGGAACCACTCCATCCGGGTCAGACTTCTCTGACCACTACACAAGGTGGTCTGCCGCATCTGAGTTATTTTCGAAAATTATCGATTTTATTGAGCATTAACCTACGTCTACAACATAGTCCTTGCCATCAACCTGCGTTTTCAGTCGTTTAAAGTCACGTACACTTCCTGAAAATCACATAATGGGGTTTCTGCTATTTCGTGTATTGTTTGCCTCTCACCCCCAGCCCCTCCCCTCAATAAAAAAAAAAAAAGCATTGACTGTCAAGGCTTCTGATTTGGTTTAATGACAGCATTGAAGCATCGTCTTCATCGCAACACATTGATTACTGCATTGCTTTTCGCTTAACCTCCCAGTAAGTTGAAATCTGAATTTTATTCGCTACGTTAAAACGTCGTTTCTGACGTTAAACTCAAGATTATCATATTCCAGAGTTTGAAAAGAGAAAAAACATTGAATTTGTAACTCATGTCTTCCCTTTTCTGCAAAATAAATTCTCTTGGATCTTTATTTTACATAATACTTGTAATATCCTTTAATTGTTTTTAGCAGTATATGAATAGGGGAGTTTTCGATTTTTAACTTTATTTTTATACACTCAGGCACATTGAAAATAGCGACCCAAGAAGAAAGCATCGGATTGAAATGAAATTTAATACACATAATGATACAGATGAGATATTCACTTGATCTCAAAATCAAAACAAAGGAACGAATACAGGGCGTGCAAGGACAGAATACAGAGCAACTTCGATAGCGCGTTGGACCACCTCTAGCTGCAATACATGCCACCACACGGTCCGACATTGAGTTGATTAGACGCCTGATGTTGTCCTGAGGCAGATGGGTCCACAAATTTGTAACAGCCAACTCCAAATTACGCACAGAGTGACACGATGGCATCTAACGTTTTAGCTGATCCCACACATGCTCTATGGGGGATAAGTCGGGGAGCGGGCCGGTCATGGAAGAGTCTGAAAATGACGTAGGAAGTCTCGAGCAACTCTTGCTGTATGCGGACGAGCATTATCTTGCTATAAGATTTCCCCTGGGACACTATTTAGGAAAGGTCCTACATGGGGTCGAAGAATATCATCAACGTAACGTTGGCCGGTTAAGTTTCCATCCATCACAATTAGATTGAACCGACTATCATACGATATGGCCCCCCAGACCATTACACCGGCTGTGCGGGCAGTGTGACGTAGAACAGTGTGGGAGGAGTTGTACCGCTCACCTGGGCGCCTTTACACCCGTACGCGGTTATCATCAGTCCCTAATACAAACCGATACTCATTACTAAACACAACTTTTTGCCAATCTGTGACATTCCACATTGATCTGGCTTGGCACCGCTGTAGACGCAGTCGCTGATCAATCCGACGATTTCTTCTTGGGTCGCTATTTTCAATGTGCCTGAGTGTATGAGAGAACAACATACATATACATCGTCGGTGAAACAAAAATTCGCACTACGACAAGCAGTTTTTTTAAAAGTAATTTTTAAAGTAAGTTCAAGCGACAGTGACGTCATATGGCTGAAGAGATTTTTCGTCCTTCGAACGCAAGCCCCCAATAGGGCGAGAAGAACTGTGTATTGGCTCGAGCGGAAACAGATTTCTTCGCTCTTTCACATCGCTGTTACTCCGGGCTGCTGTAATAAGCAAAAGTCGCCAAGTAATGCCTTTATAAGAATTTGAATCTGGTTTTACCCGCAAAAAGATTGAAACAATCACCAGTGACAAGTAATTTGATTGCTCTTTGACGAATCCAATCTCCATTTTGAATGAATAGACTAAAACTAATTGATAACTGAAGGATAAAAAACTCCGCAATGAAAAGATAGTATAGCTGCAATATAACTTTTTTGTGTGAAAGGCTGAAATTACATCCATCTTACGTCACTGGTTTAGTTTCTCGAGGCGCGCTTTCTTGCGCGTGGATTTTCTAAAAAATCATTAAAAATCAAGCATTGCGTTTTAAAAATTCGGCTATGGTGAATTTTTGTGTTTGTAAGTCTCTTAACAATATCTAGTAGTCAAAGTAGGAATATTTAATAGTTTGAAATTTCCCAATTGAGACCTACTAATATTCTATGCAGTATATATTTTTTTCATTTTAAATGTTTTGTACAATTATTCAATGTACATTTGGGGCAAAGTAAATGTCTTTTCGTTTACTAATTCAGTTATTTGCTAAATAACTTCCGTATTCATTTATTTTTTTCTTTCATTTACACTCCCATAATTAATAATTCTCATATTTATTCACTTATTCATTTATTTATGAGTTTATTCAATATTTCAATCTTTCATTTACTTTTCTTGATAGATTAAGTAATAAAAATCTTTATTTTTTAATTTTTTGTTCCATTACATTTATTTATTCATCGTTTCTTTTATTTAAACGTGCATTTGATCGAAAATATTTACAATAATTAAAGAGAATACTCCATGTTTTGAATATAAGATATAAATGTTTAGTGATCATTTTTATAACTAGAGGTCAGCACTGGAGAAGTTAGATGTCTTGTAAAGAACTTTATTGTGAAGATTGAGAAGATTAGAGTTTTTTTTCTCTTGTTGTTGTTCTCGGTATAAAACAATTAAAGTCAGCCAGGGCCTGATTACCCAAAAGGCACGGGAAGCTTGAGCTTCCCCTAAAAAAATTTCATGGGTCCCAAAATGACTGAAAACTTGTGATTTAAATTCTAGTTTCTGCTTTTATGAAAATTTTCTGGAAAGTTCTAAAAGTGAAGACACATTTCATAAAATATCAATCCCACCAGAAGCTATTTTTAAATGTGGGATTTAACCCAACTTGTTTACAATGCACTTTTATTATGTTTTATCAATTCTGTGAAGTAATAAATCTGATTTAACATCGAATCATAGAATTTCAATACAACCATGCGTATTATGTATGAAAATTATACATATTAGTGGAGGAAGGGGACAGACTTTGATCTGAAATCTGCTTAGGCAGCTCTAAGAAATGATATGTACTCTTAGTCATAGAAGTAGCGTGACCAAAATTTGGGGGGGGGGGGGGTATACTGTATTACCCAAGATAACGAGATCATCTTTTATCTTTCTCCCCTCTGTATCTTCTCCCTCTTAGAATGAACCAGATTTTGTGAAAAAAGTATATTCTAGTTCTAAATTATTTCTAAATATAATAAGCAGTCACATAGAATTATAAATTTATGCCTGAGAAAGGTTCATATCAGGCAACCAGAAGCAAAGGGATGCAAATGCCAAAGTAAAAAATTTTGAGACAGCTAAAGTAAATGGTAGCAGAACCTCTGATCTGTTTTGTGGCAAGAGATGATACAAGTAGCCATTACAAATGCTGATCTATAGCATGAGTCAGAATTTTTTTTCCAATGAAAGCCTACCTAAGATCTGATCTTTAACCACGTATACTCAAAACTTTAATTTTTCCAGTTGCATACCTTTGTTTCTCATTGTATTATACAAAATAGCATGATTTATGATTCCACACTTCTCCGAATTATTATTTTAATAATACAACAAGCATTGAAAAGGTCAGGATAAAATCGGACTCGTGGGGGGGGGGTGCACCCCCCACATCCCTTACATGTAAGATTATTGGTAATCCTAAAGACGGTTTTGACTAAAAAAAAATCCTTCTAGACAGTAATTCTGGCGGTATACGCCCAAAATGTCGCGGCCGAAATGTCGTGGGCCAAAATGTCGCGGCCAAAATGTCGCTGGGAAAAAATGTCGCGGGCCAAAATGTCGCGGGTCAAAATGTCGCCGGTCCAAAATGTCGCCGGGCCAAAATGTCGCGGTCTAAAATGTCGCTGGTCAAAATGTCGCCGGTCCAAAATGTCGCCGGTCCAAAATGTCGCGGTCTAAAATGTCGCTGGTCAAAATGTCGCCGGTCCAAAATGTCGCGGTCCAAAATGTCGCGAGCAAAAATGTCGCAGGTCCAAAATGTCGTGGGCCAAAATGTCGCCGGTCCAAAATGTCGTATGTCCGAAATGTCGCCGGTCCAAAATGTCGCGTGTCCGAAATGTCGCCGGTCCATAATGTCGCGTGTCCAAAATGTCGCCGGTCAAAAATGTCGCGTGTCCAAAATGTCGCCGGTCAAAAATGTCGCGTGTCCAAAATGTCGCCGGTCAAAAATGTCGCGTGTTCAAAATGTCGTCGGTCAAAATTGTCGCGTGTCCAAAGTGTCGCCTGTTCAAAATGTCGCCGGTCAAAAATGTCGCGGCAAAAATGTCGCCAGTTCAAATGTCGTCAGACAAAAATGTAGAAGATCCGACATTGATAGTACCAAAAATTAAATTATATGAAAAGGCTTTTTTACACCAAATTAGCAAAAGATTGCTAATTGCTGTTGATGAACGTGTGCGTTAATGATAGAATGGACTAAAATTTTTGAAAAATACTAAAAAAAAAATTACCCTTTCGGCTTGTAACCGTTTCGAGCGTTTTCCAAGAAACAAATAGTTATCAAACAAGCGTCCGTTATTTATTTACAATAGCTTATTTCACCGTGACTCGCTATCTACCAACTTAAAAACGAATAGATTAGCAGCTCAAGCCAAGTTTAATTGATATCGAAAGGAAAATTTATGTGTTAAAAAAGAAGTTGAAGAAATGTGAAATGAATAAGACAGATATACAATGTTTGACATTTGTTTTGTGTTAAAATTTCTTACATGATCGAAAGCAAGTCTATATAATTTAAGTGATAGAGGTGTTTTTATTTTCTTCTTCATAAAATGTGTAAAAGAAAGTATTGGATCAGTGAAAAATTGTCAATTTGGAAGAATTTACACGTTCTGATGTGTGCTGAATTCAATTTTATCGTTTATTTTTTTGGGGCGACTCTACCACAAAACTTACTGCGTAAATTGGAATGAAATTCGGTACATACATATACCAACGAATATGTGGTTCAGTGCTGATTGGTTTTTGCCGCTAGTTCTTCCAAGTTTTTACATGCAAGAATGTAATGGAACGTTTTCAGCATAGCGTGATTACTATGTCTGAAGAAAGTTCAGACGAAATCAAATAAAAATTGGCCCATAAGAAGCCTTCAGAAGATACGCCACATCATCGAGGAAGCAGAGCAATTGAACTTTTTATTTTTCATTATTTGTGAGTGATGTATATCAAGAAGTAATGCAAGTATTCAGACAAAATTTTGTTTGTAGAAGAATCTTAAAGGTAGAGATGCTTATTCATTTCTGGCGTTAATCAGCTCAGACATAGTACTGTACCTTCGTTACAATCAGTATTTAAATGTGGAGTTGAATATAATACCATTTTTTCTCTTGAAATTTCAACTCCCCTTCCACCACTTAGTTGTTACAAAGAAAGCAATAATTACATGAACTAATTTGATTTCAAACGTCCCCAATAACTCTTAAAGAAAATGTTCTAGAAGAAAATTGCCGGCTACGCGGTGATTAAACGGTATTCCGTTTTTGCAAAAGGCAAAAAAAAAAAAGCCTTTACAGCAAATTTATTTGTTTAATTTCTTAGTGTGAAAAAAAGAAATAATCCTAAATATACTTTAAAAAAAACTAAAAAATACGCTTTTAGAGTAAATCAAATTCAAAAGAAGATTTTGAAAACTGTTGAATATCCGCTAAGTTTACTTGCACTTATAATATGCATTTTGTGGACGATCGATGCCCTACTCAGAACTAATGGCAAATGCACTTATTATGCATCAACATGCAATATAGTTTAGCCTTTAGTAATAATAATGGTTTTTAACATATTACTTTTACGTTTGTAAAGAACGTGAATTTTATCTTTGACTCACAAGGGGACCTTACAGGTTATCACTCACCGATTTTGATGAGTTTTATATATTATGTAGAGGGACCCACCCTAAGTATTTTAGCAAAAATATATTCCTCAATGCGCCTTAGTTTTTGAGATATAACGATCCAAAGTTCAGCTCGAAGTTGTTACAGAGGTACGGTTGAGCAGTGGGCACAACAGCGGCCGTAGCCCAGTGAGCAAGGTCCCCCACTCCGACCGCTGGAGGTCTGGGGATCGAGTCCCGTGAATTAACAATATTAAAAATTGAAAAAAAAAATATTTTTCTAAATGAATAAATAAATAAAATAAAAATGAATAATTAAACGATTTTCCATTAACTATCGAATTTTTTTCGATATTAAAGAAAAAAAAAATACGTCACGGGACTCGATCCCCAGACCTCCAGCGGTCGAAGTGGGGGACCTTGCTCACTGGGCTACGGCCGCTGTTGTGACCACTGCTCAACCGTACCTCTATAATAACTTCGAGCTGAACTTTGGATCGTCGTTATATCTCGGAAACTAAGGCGCATTGGAGCATATCCTTTTGCTAAAATACTTAGGGTGGGTCCCTCTACATAATATACAGGGTGTCCACTCCAATCGTGGACCAATAGCTAATTTCTAAACCGTTAGAGATAAGCATATAGTTTATTTAGGAAAAAATCTCCAAATTACGAAAGGAATTTTGGGTCTATTCAATGTTTTTCAAAAAATCAAATTTTGAAAGAGTTACGAAATTTAAATTTTTATACAGCCCCCCAGTCCTATCAATCATATTTAGTAAAACATTCTTGACACTGTAACGTTTAAAACTAAAAAAAAATCACTCTTCTACCACAAAAATTGACCGAGTTATGACGTTTTGAAAAATCAAGATTTTGAAGGATTTCGCATACGGTCCCTAAAGCGATCTCTCGATGACGTCATGAAACAATGCAAAATCTTGATTTTTCAAAACGTCATAACTCGGTCAATTTTTGTCGTAGAACAGTGATTTTTTTTTAGTTTTAAACGTTACAGTGTCAAGAATGTTTTACTAAATATGATTGATAGGACTGGGGGGCTGTATAAAAATTTAAATTTCGTAACTCTTTCAAAATTTGATTTTTTGAAAAACATTGAATAGACCCAAAATTCCTTTCATAATTTGGAGATTTTTTCCTAAATAAACTATATGCTTATCTCTAACGGTTTAGAAATTAGCTATTGGTCCACGATTGGAGTGGACACCCTGTATAAAACTCATCAAAATCGGTGAGTGACAACCTGTAAGGTCCCCTTGTCAGAGTTACATACCTACAAACAAACAAACAAAAAACAAACAAACCCACATGTGAAACTAATAAAAGCGTATTAAAAAGGAAGAAATTTAGCGTCCCTGGGCCCTAGTACAGCCCTGAATAAACTATGGCATTATTTTGGTACTTAAATAATTTAAGCGTTAGAAGAAATCAATTTAGTTACATTTTTGTTAATAAATTAAGCTAATTTTATAAACTGTTACGTTTAAAAAAAGTTACTAAACAGGTGTATTTATCATATCGTGATAAGCTTATTAGTAAAATTGAGCTACATAATTAAGCTGCATTGAATTTGTGAATTGCTGGAAACATTAAATCTGTACTATGCACTTAGTGTCATTTAGGAACGGCTATATTTTGGACTGGAAACATTTTGGACCGGCGGCCTTTCGGACCGGCGTTATTTTGGACCGGCGACATTTTGGACCGGCGACATTTTGGCCCGGCGACATTTTGGCCCGGCGACATTTTGGACTGGCGACATTTTGGACCGGCGACATTCTGGCCCGGCGACATTTTTGACTGGCGACATTTTGGCCCGGCGACATTTTTGACCGGCGACATTTTGGCCCGGCGACATTTTTGACCGGCGACATTTTGGCCTGGCGACATTTTTGACCGGCGACATTCTGGCCCGGCGACATTTTGGCCCGCGACATTTTGGGCAGACGATATTTTGGACCGGCGACATTTTGGCCCGCGACATTTTAGCCCGCGACATTTCGGCTCGGCG
This sequence comes from Uloborus plumipes, assembly GCA_038373865.1. Classification (NCBI taxonomy): domain Eukaryota; kingdom Metazoa; phylum Arthropoda; class Arachnida; order Araneae; family Uloboridae; genus Uloborus; species Uloborus plumipes. The sequence continues at coordinate 187,249 of JAXGGA010000559.1, forward strand.
ACATTTTGGACCGGCGACATTTTGGCCCGCGACATTTCGGCTCGGCGACATTTTGGACCGGCGACATTTTGGCCCGCGACATTTCGGCTGCGACATTTTGACCCCAAACCATTCTGGCTGCGTAAGTCGATAACTGGTGACGTAAACGGAAATAATTTTTCTGTTGCTTTTCGTCCCTGTTTCAAAAAAAAAAAAAAGTGCCAAACATTGAAAATTTTGACAGTGGCTCTATATTCCCCCTCTCCCCCTCAAACATGCTGAAATAATACTTAATAAAATTAATGAAAAAGAAACTAAATGATACTCTGATTATGATTTCCGTTTCGATTTTGAAAATCTTCAGGTTCTAAATTTTATGTGTGTAACAAGTTGGGAGCACGTGCCCCCCTCCCCCCGACGCTACGCTTATGCTCTAAGTAAGATTTGTTTCAATGTCTCAAGAGTATATAAATAGCCCCCCCCCCTCGCCTCAAAAAACAGGGGGTCTCAAAATGACACAGCTTCCCCCAACTTCACGGGTTAATAGGGCCCTCAAGTCAGCAATGCAAAATGTTTCTGTTTAGTAATACAGTGGAACTTCGGTAACTCAACACCCCACGGGACCGCAAAAACATTTATTTCTGCAGTGTGGTCCTTCGAGGATTTTTTTTTAAATCACATGACGCATTGTGTAAAGGTCACATTTCAAAATAAGTTCATATGTTTTCAGTATTAACCCATTTATGCCTAGTCGCCTAAAAACGGGACGCTTGTTAGTTACTGCATACAAAAGCCTGTAATCGGTATATAATTTTACTAAAGCTGTTTTTCACAAGAAAAATAGTCCTTCTTCTTGAGAAAACCAGTTACCGCCACTAGTTGGACATCAGAGTTTATTTATTGACAGCCATTTTCAAACAAATCTGTCAAGCAACGATCCAGCATGGATAACCACAGAAAGTAAGTTTTTTGCGAACTTATTTTTCATAAAATTAAACTATTTTAAAATGATTTGGTTAAAATTGATCAGAGATGCTTTCTATAATGTTACTTTGCAAAAGTAAAGTTAAGTAAGGTCGTATTTTGCTCACATATCTGCAAAATATCTCATTAACAGGACATTACATTACTTAATAAATATAGCAACGGCGAAGTATTTTAAGCCTAAAATGTATGTAAACCATTACAAGTAAGAGTTTTTAGGAGATAAAAATTGAAAAAAAAAATGTAAAAAAAAACTTGGGCATAAATGGGTTAAAAATATTAGATTAAATACAAAGAAAAAACTCTTACAATTGACGACTGTCACGGTGAGTTGAAATCCATCATAGAGACGCGTCGATCCAAACCGATCTGTGAAAAAGTTCACTCCAAGTCTCCCGGTTGGGAGATAAAAGGTTTTCCTTTCATCCTTATCGTAGTCTCGCTGAGCAGTTCTCCCACGGTTACAGTACATTACTGAATTACGATTATTGTTGTCATAAAGCTAGAAAAGACAAAATTTAATTAATATGGATATCATTCACAACACAATAGAACGCTTAAAAGTAGACCTTTTTTTAATCTCATCAGAGGATTAGGCATAATAAGAATTCTGATCCAAAAGTATTTTGAGCGTTATGGGTACGAGCACGGTGTACGCGAATTCTGAGTCAAATTTACGTGCTGAAACTTGTCGTTCGTTATATCGAAACCATGTCAGGGTATAAAGCAGTCAGGCCTGTCATTTCAAGTTTTCCCAGAAGTTGGGGCAAAGGGTGAAAACACAATGCAATTTCATCGGAAATCGAAAGAAAAACGAGCCCACTTGTACGTAAATACACTGATTTCTCAAAGTCAAGGGTGGGGGAGGCAATTGACCCCCCCCCGACCCCTCTAACTGACGTCCCTGAAAGCAGTAAATTACCGCCCCTAATCAGGAACACATGCAATACACCGCCAACTCGGTTATTTCATCCAAGGACTGCAGTTTCGTGCTTTAACAACTCATCAGCTTGAAATAAGAAGTAACAGTTGGAGGCAGAAAATCTCTTATAGAAGCAAAGAGATCCAAAAAAAAAAAAAAAAAACTGGTAGCTAATGTAAAATTAGAACATCAGCTAGAGACCGCTCATCGGTAAAGGAACAACTCGTAAATTTCAGGTAGAGCTTTACACCCGAGCTTTGCTTTAAATTTACGAGTTGTGCTGTACCAATGTGCGGTCTCTCATTGGTGTTCTAATTTTTTTGGCTCTCTTTGCTTCTATAAGAGATTTTCTGCCTCCAACTCGGTTACTTCCAAGCTGATGAGTTGCTAAAAATTAGGAAACTGCAGTCCTTGGATGATGGAGTAACAGAGTTGACGGTGTATTGCCCAGGGGTTATACAGACTGTTCCGCTTTCACTGCAAGACCTTCATTTTCGCTACTGTTTTTTCTAGATGCATACTTCCAATTGCAAAAATGCTCAAAATAAAGTGCAGAGTTAAGATGCTGAAAGTTTAAAGCGAAGAAAAATGTCAAAAAACACTAAATGTAACTCTTTATACGGATCCTAGGTCCCCTGACAAGGAAGGGACTTTTATAATTTAGGGAAATCAAGAGCATAAAAAACAATTCAAACACAAAAAGTTGGACATAAGTACGACCCATATTCACCTAGATATGAAACGCAGCTTTTTGTGAATTACATCACTTTACATTCGCTGTCAATAACACGGTTTGAGGAAGATATAGCCGCTAACGGTAGTCTGGTGGCTGTAGTAGAATGACACCTGTTTATTCTACTAAAAGGGTGACAAGTTCCAATCTCATTTTGATCACGGGATGTCAAAACTAAGTTAACAAAGTTAGCAAATTTAGGGGACCAGGACTCCGCATAAAAATATACATTTCGTATTTTTTGACTGCTTTTTTTTCGCTTCAAACTTTCAACACCTTAGCTCTGCACTTCATTTTGAGCATTCTTTTCAACTGGAAGTATCCATCTAGGACAAATGGGTGTGAACAGAAAGGTCTTGCATGTTGAAATGACTGTATGTTTTCAGCGAGTCACAGTCAGTCGTAACTGTGGAATAACCGACTGAAGACACGGCACGTTTAGCAGCATCTCCAGAAGCTAAGAAATAACAGAGAACTGTTTTTTTATGAAACTTTTCCGTATATATTAGAAAACGAACATGATAAGCATTAAATAACCTTTTCTTATTAATTTGTCAAAAATCGGGTGGATAAAGTGAGCAAAGTCGGTAGAAACTACAATTGTTTAAAAAAAATTCATAATTCTAAATCCTTATTGTTTTCCCAGCACTCCCGACTATTGACCACCTTATTTGTTTTTTTAATATAAAAGATCTTGAAATATAGTATATAACCTCGATTATCCGAATTTTTTTTTCACTGAACATCGTTTTACTCCAGTAGGTTTTTCGAAATTTTATTTTATTTATATTGGTAAGTAAACAATATCACTTCACAATAATATAATCTTCACCCTTTCTACTGACAGGAGAATCAGTGCAATTATGGAAATAGTCTAAATAAGTAGCAATCGAAGAGACATAGTTTTGACGCAAAAATTATTTGCCCTCGTTCTCTTATTATCGAGATATTAGGTCTTAAATTCTCAAAATTTTACCAAACGCGTCAGGTTTTTAGAGTTTAGCTAGGTATCGGTCAATCAATTTCATCGTCTGCATCTGGCAGATTATCCGTCTACAAATCGCCTGAAAGATTTCTTCCGTTTCTCACTAAAACTCGCTAAATTTGGAGAATTTTCTTAAAAACGTTCGAAAATAAAAGACCTCATGTTTCGAAAACAAAGACTCGAGGGGAAATAATTTATGCACCCAGAAGCATGTTTTATACCGCTCTTTCGAATGTTACTAATTACACTTTGTCATAATTACACTATCGTGTGTTTTCCTAGTGTGGTCACCAAAATACAGGGTGTCCACTCCAATCGTGGACCAATAGCTAATTTCTAAACCGTTAGAGATAAGCATATAGTTTATTTAGGAAAAAATTTCCAAATTACGAAAGGAATTTTGGGTCTATTCAATGTTTTTCAAAAAATCAAATTTTGAAAGAGTTACGAAATTTAAATTTTTATACAGCCCCCCAGTTCTATTAATCATGTTTAGTAAAACATTCTTGACACTGTAACGTTTAAAACTAAAAAAAAATCACTCTTCTACCACAAAAATTGACCGAGTTATGACGTTTTGAAAAATCAAGATTTTGAAGGATTTCGCATACGGTCCCTTAAGCCATCTCTCGATGACGTCATGAAACAATGCAAAATCTTGATTTTTCAAAACGTCATAACTCGGTCAATTTTTGTGGTAGAAGAGTGATTTTTTTTTAGTTTTAAACGTTACAGTGTCAAGAATGTTTTACTAAATATGATTGATAGGACTGGGGGCTGTATAAAAATATAAATTTCGTAACTCATTCAAAATTTGATTTTTTGAAAAACATTGAATAGACCCAAAATTCCTTTCATAATTTTGAGATTTTTTCCTAAATAAACTATATGCTTATCTCTAACGGTTTAGAAATTAGCTATTGGTCCACGATTAGAGTGGACACCCTGTATATTCGAGCATTTTTATCACTTCTATTTTCCTTTCCTCTGCAAACCCACCAGTAAATTTTTGAAACACTATAAGAGCGATTTCATACCAAATCACCGAATGGGGGTCGCACGACCGACTCGGATTTTTTTTTAATTTGGTACACAGATTGATGGTATAGAGGTATGAAAAAGCCCAAAAGGAAAGTTACCTGCTCCACTTATTTTCTGAGATACATGCCCTCAAAGTTTGTCCGCCACGTCAAAATACTAAAAAAGTGATGTTATTTAATCATTTTTTATAAAAAATCGTACTCCTGGAAAATAAAAGTGTTAGATATCTATGGAAACTAGTTACTCCAGGCATTCTGAAAAAAAAATACTAGAACGTTCATAATGAAAATTGCCAAGGTACAGGGCTCTTTGAAGTTGTCACCACAAAAACTTGATTTTGCAGATTTTGCTAAAATTCAGGCATTTATTACAAAAAAAGGCAAACAAAACCAAAGGTTTTCTCACTTTCTGGTAGTGTACAGGTCCTCCCTGTAAATTGCTACGCAATAAATTTTTTGGGTTTCTCACTCCTTCTTGGAAATATTTTAGCTTAAAAATAAGCCTTAAGGCAAAAAATGCGTTTTTGGCCATCTTGGCAGCCATTTTTCTCATAAAGGGGGAGCAGTAGAAACTTAATTTTTTTTTTAAAAACAAGCCACTGATATGTTAGCTATTCACAGGAAAAGAGTTGACTTTAGGTTATTTCTCCCTTTAAGAGATATCCTGCTGACAGTATACGCATGTTTTTCGCGACGACCATATGCTTTTGTTCCCCCTCTCATGGACTTAAAATTAATTAAACCAAAAAATAATTATATATTTATTATTAGCTGTATTATCTACTCAATATGTCATGAAATTTAATTTATTAAATCATTGAACAATAAATTACATAATTGATGAAAACAAGAAAAAGTATTTATCTGATGCCTGAGCATTATGCATTCATAATTATAAAGCACTAAATACTTTCTTGAGAAATTAATTAACATAAAGGAGCTCTAAATATTTATATTATAAGCAATACCCAATCTTGTGGTTGGGATACTCCTGTTTTTTATTGCAGAATTTCGTGAATATCACATGGATATCAAGAAAATAAATAAGGTCTTTTCGTTTGATGTAGGATATTTTATGACAAATTTCATTTGATGAGCTACTAACTGAGCATGGTGATAAAGCACTATTAATTTCAGCATCGAATTCCATTTTACCTTATTAACAGTTAAATATTTATAAAATAATTAAATAAATAATTTAATATAAAGCCATGATTGAAGAATTAAAATTAGTGCAACTAATTTATTCCCATACTGATCTTTACAAAACTGACATGAGTTGAGCACTGATAAGAACTGACAAGAATAAGTTTACTCACTAAAATACTAGTTTACAGATACTATAAAGCACACATTCTATTTTCTACAAAATAATACTGCAACAAAGAACAAGGGTATAAAGGGGTAGGTACTAAAGAATTTCTTGAAAAATCAATTAAAATAAAGGAGCTTCGAATATTTATCTCATAGGCAATACCCAATCTTGTGATTGGATGTTCCTGATTGATGGCTATAAACAGGAGGATATCCTTGTTCTTTGTTGCAGTATTATTTTGTGGAAAATAGAATGTATGCTTTATAGTATCTGTGAACTAATATTTTAGTGAGTAAACTTTTTCTTGTCAGTTCTTATCAGTGCTCAACGCATGTCAATTTTGTAAAGATCAGTATGGGAATAAATTAGTTGCACTAATTTTAATTCTTCAAGCATGGCTTTATATTAAATTATTTATTTAATTATTTTGTAAATATTTAACTGTTAATAAGGTAAAATGGAATTCGATGCTGAAATTAATAGCTCTTTATCACCATGCTCAGTTAGTAGCCCATCAAATGAAATTTGTCATAAAATATCCTACATCAAACGAAAAGACCTCATTTATTTTCCTGATATTCATGTGATATTCAAGAAATTCTTTAATTAAAAACAGGAGAGGTATTGCTTATAATATAACTATTTAGAGCTCATTTATGTTAATTAATTTCTCAAGAAAGTATGTAGTGCTTTATAATTATGAATGCATAATGCTCAGGCATCAGAGAAATGCTTTTTCTTTTTTTCATCAATTAGCTAATTTATTGTTCAATGATTTAATAAATTAAATTTCATGACATATTGGGTAGATAATACAGCTAATAATAAATATATCATTATTTTTTGGTTTAATTAATTTTAAGTCCATGAGAGGGGGAACAAAAGCATATGGTCGTCGCGAAAAACATGCATATATTGTCAGCAGGATATCTCTTAATGGGAGAAATAACCAAAAGTAAACTCTTTTCCTGTGAATAGCTAACATATCAGTGGCTTGTTTAAAAAAAAATTAAAGTTTCTACTGCTCCCCCTTTATGAGAAAAATGGCTGCCAAGATGGCCAAAAACGCATTTTTTGCCTTACGGCTTATCTTTAAGCTAAAATATTTCCAAGAAGGAGTGAGAAACCCAAAAAATTTATTGCGTAGCAATTTACAGGGAGGACCTGTACACTTCCAGAAAGTGAGAAAACCTTTGGTTTTGTTTGCCTTTTTTTGTAATAAATGCCTGAATTTTAGCAAAATCTGCAAAATCAAGTTTTTGTGGTGACAACTTCAAAGAGCCCCGTACCTTGGCAATTTTCATTATGAACGCTCTAGTATTTTTTTTCAGAATGCCTGGAGTAACTAGTTTCCATAGATATCTAACACTTTTATTTTCCAGGAGTACGATTTTTTATAAAAAATGATTAAATAACATCACTTTTTTAGTATTTTGACGTGGCGGACAAACTTTGAGGGCATGTATCTCAGAAAATAAGTGGAGCAGGTAACTTTCCTTTTGGGCTTTTTCATACCTCTATACCATCAATCTGTGTACCAAATTAAAAAAAAATCCGAGTCGGTCGTGCGACCAACTTTTTTTTTTTCGGTGATTTGGTATGGAATCGCTCATAAGTAAGTCTAAAATTTAAATTACCTTTAAATTCCAAAGCGATCGGATTTTGAAAGTTAATTATTGTTTTATTTCATAATTATTTTTGAACTACCTACTTATGTTTAAAGTGAAAGAATAAAAAATTCAGTTGACTGCATTGTTCAAACCACGTTAAAAAGTTTATGGGACACTCCATAGTGACTAGCATAACATTCAGAGCTGATTTGATAGCTGTTTTTACTTGTAACTTGAAGGATAAAAAATATTTTTTAGTTATGCTGGTGGATTTAAAATGCACATTTTATCTATGTATCATTTCTGCTAACAATTTAAAACAAAATTACTGACAGTAGATATTTTTTCAACAAAAATGTGTGACTAACGTAACATTTTTGCAACCCTGAAAATGAATGCTCATGTTGTGAGGCAAAAATTTCTGAAAGTTAAGCAAGTGCTAAAAATTGAATGATATATCTGAAAAGTGTGTAAAGTTGACTTTTAAAAACATTAAACACATTTATTAAATCTTATTTTTTGTAAGTCTTAAGTGTCACTTTTGCGCAAGATGGCGTGTGACTAACATAACGTGACTAACGTAATCATCGAATAACAAGCAGTAGACACATTACAAACTATTTATTATAGCTAATCTCAGTGATAATTACAACACTTTTTCAATTTTTTAAAACTTCTTATGTTGTATGATTTTTATTTATTTACTTATTTACTTATTTTTTGATACTTTTTCACTTCGATACTTTTTTCTTCAGCTGAGGTTGACATTTCTATGGAATGACCCTTATGTCTTCTTAAATTTACATTAAATTTTCTGATTTGTGTAACACTAATAAAACACGTTGTCTGTAATAATGGTATTATATTTTAAAGCATCACTTCTTCATATAGTTATTAAAAAAAGGGAGGCATTAAATCTCCGGGAATATAAATAGACATTATAATGCTATAAGCATATTTAATTTAATTTTTAGTCTCAATTCCATGTGTGAATATAACTTGAATAAATATAAATAATACTGAAAGATACTAAAGCGACCCGTATACAAGATTTCCTTACAAGATTTCCTTCCAAGAATATTTAACAATTACTTTTACACGTGAAATTTTTTCGGACATACTGGTACTCTGATTTTACACCGAAAAATAAGTCAGAAAAAAATTCAAGAAGAAAAGATCGTTTTAATGATTTAAAAAATATTTTAGAGGGGGGGTGGGTGTCCTTATGTGTCTCCCTCCTTGCAATTAATATTCATGTTTTTGAACTTTTGACCTCTCTAGTCCCTCAAAAGAATGTCAATGTTTAATGCAATGCTTCACTTTCCTCTAAATAGAAAACGTGGTAAATTGGTGGAAACTGAAGGGGGAAAAAAAGAAAAAAGGAGAGAGGGGTGTATTTTCACAAAAAGAAGTGGGTAATGGAGAGAGATGATGCTCATATTTGGGTTCAGTAGGTCATTTTACATACGAATCAGCAAGAGTGGTGTCAAAAGCATTTTGAGAGTTTTAACTTTTATTTATTAATATCTTATCCTGTCAACATTATTATTATTTTGCCACGCAGTGGAATTCGTTATTTTCTGATTTTTGGTTGCAACTTGCACACAGTCCGTGCGCATATGTGCAGTAAATGCAATTATGCAACTGAGGATCATATCTTACACCCGATTCTCTGGTGTCCTCACACGGAGACCGGATTTCTCTAATAAGACCAACGATGGTCTTATTGGAGTGCAATTTACTTTTCTAGGTTATCAAATCACGGGAAAAAATGATGATCCGCAATGACAACGTTTTTTTTTTAATTAATCAGTTCCATAAATTATTCTTCAAGGAAAAAAAAGAAAAACTTTTGTAATACTAGTAAACTACAGTGAACCGTAAAGAAACAAAGCTTACAGTAAAACGAGATCAGATAACTGATTACATGATACATTGTTATATGGTGATAGCAAATTGCTTGTTGGTGACGCTTTATCATTAATTTGGCTTTTTTATGACAATGCAATGACATAGCAAATTTTTATTGTACTACATTCAAAACTTGGGGATGACCTCATTAGTCTACATGACATTCTTTTGGTGCAACCTCCCTACACCCCCCCCCTCCAATATATATATATATATATATATATATATATATATATATATATATATATATATATATATATATATATATATATATATATATTTGCAAGATGAGCATTTTTTAACACAAAAAAGTTTCATTTGATTAGCATTATTTAAATCATGCTACTTACCGTGATATTGTCTGCACAGTTTGGACGAAGGTCAAGGTATCTAATACTTACTACAAGCCCACTTCCAATAGGCGCATTAATATTTAATCTCTTCGCCATGCCTGTCTGATATGAGAAACCGGAATGAGATTTCAAAAGGAGGGAAGATGATGAACCCCACAATGTGCTATCCAGAGTTATATCAGTTTTGTAAGTGTCCATTGTAACTAGCAAAAAAAGAAAAAATGTGTAAAGAATTTCAATAAGTCTTCAATTTACGAAGCTATTTAAAATATACTAGACTCCCAATTCACCTCCTCAAACGATACCGGAGGTAATCCGGTTAAGCTAAATTCTGATTAAAAGGGGAGGGTGCAAAAAAGAAAAAAGAACAATTATAAATGATTAATGAATGCATTTTTAGAATTGCATTATATAAATAGGTATAACTTAATTACCCGCAATAATTAAATACAATTGATTAAATAAGCATTTGCTAACATAATGAATTTATTTAATAAGCGTTTTACATACAATTAGGAGGAATGTTCAGAAAATTTACTCTTTTTTTTCTACTGGAAGGTAGAAGTTCACGACCTGATGTGTAATTGCGACATTTTTTGAAAAAGCTTCACATTTATGAAAAAAAATTGAATGCTGGTGTCCTGCATAGCATAATGCTATTCCTAATACATTTACTTCTTCAAATGATATGAAGGGGGTCGTGTTAGCGTCCATTTTGTAGCCATGGTCATCGAAAACTATGTCAGCGATCTTTTTACTTTTAGAAGAGAGTTTCCCCGTTCAATGCACTTGTTAGGTATTTTCCTTTTTATAAGTTTTTGTTCATTTCGTAATTATAATATGAATTATGTACTTTTTAATTTTTTTTTACTCGTTATTCGATTTTATACTTAAATTTATTGCAGATTGCTAAATGGAGGCCAGTTAATTAGGAGTCCACTGTATAAATTTTAACAATATCTTCAATAAACAACTGAAAACAAAGTCCATTCACATTTACCTTTGGAACTGTCGCTCAGGTTTTGATGAGGACTGTGCATCTCGCCTCCCTTACATATGAGTGATACATACAGTTGATTGATACATATTTACATGTGTATTTTTACAGCAAAAATTTACAGCAAAAAGAAGGAAAAATACTGCGTGGAGAAGGAGACAAACCCAACATCTCAGGTGAAGTGTATAAAGCCAAAACTCTGATCATATATGTATATACATGTTCAAAAAAAAAGTTATGTTTCTGGTTTGATAGTATTGATTTTCGCTTAATTCAGCATCAAGTACGTAAAAAAGAGTAGAACGAGAAGAGAGAACACTCTGCGTAAAGCACTTTACTTAGTCAGTGCCGGATCAATGATTTCAAACAGTGACAAAAACTTGAAATTTCCGCCCTTATCAATCTTCCTTGAACTTTATATCTCTAGTTTCAACAAAGCAAAAACTACAGAAATGGCCCCTCCCCACCATTTTAATGCGTCAGAACTTCTGGGAGGGGTAGGAGGCATTCTAACGACTCGAAATCGCATTGCAATAAGGTGTCGGAAAAGCTTTCCCAATACAGTGAAATTTGACTATGCTGGGAAGCTGGGAGTATTCCAGACTATTCGAAGCTCCTTGCTCCTGCGCCGAGGTATGCATTATAGCAGATGGAAAAACTTTGAGCACTAACTTTGACCAGTGTACCTTTAGATTTTTCATTTCCGGTCCTTTTCTTTATGGTGCTCCTGTGCACATCACCGCTTTAGGAAAGCATTTCCGACCGCCCTTTGCTATTTGATTTTGAGTTTTCAGGATGCATCCTACTCTCTTACCGCCTTATTCACCGTTAACCAAGCGTGGTTAACCGGCCCTTAACCCTGAGTTACCGCTTACTTCGTATTCACCGTCAACTTAAACTACGCGCTGACAGGTTTCCGAAACCAAGCTTGGTTGGGAAACTTAACCAAGCTATGGGAGCAAGGTTAAATGCGTGGTTTGTTCTCTGATCATGCGCAATACATGTAAACATTAATAACATAGTCAAAGCAATGGCGGAAATAGGAGCTCCACGATTGCGGCGATTTCCACGTTTTCACCCACGATTCCGAGAAACTCTTATTATATTCTTTATTTTTTTATGACAAATATTTCGTTAGTAATGGGCTGTGAGCTGTGTGAATTTTCAATAGCAAGAGAGCACTACTTTCGAAGCTAACCTTAGTTATCTCCAAATGTAAACAAACGACGTAGTCATGTGACTTTTGTTGACCAATAGGATGCTTGGTTTGCTCGCTCAGTTGAGTTACCTCGGAGTTGAGTAACTCCGGCGTTAATTTTGCCGGTGAATACCGAATTTTGAACAGCGAGGTAACAATCTCAACCCCGAGTTATTGAACCTCGTGGATTCGGCCACGTGGCTTGGTTAACGGTGAATTAGGCGGTTAGAAAAGAAGGTCTGAAGCACTTAACTGGAATTCTCTGTAGAGTTCTTGAATCATTAAGTTACATTTTTGCACATTGAAACCATATTTTAGTATATTTTCGTCACTGACTGTAATTTTTTAGCGCCCACGAGGCAAGGGGGCCACTAAATTGGGCTTCGTGGGCATAATGGTAGCTTAGGATTTTCATAAAAGGCATGCAATTTATGTAAATAAAAGTTGTGTTATGTGTGTGTGTTTCTGTATCACTCCAAACATCCTTTTTTACTCTGTTACTCTTAGTTTTTTTTATTTAGCGCTTCTAAACCCCTGAAGGAATTATGAATAAATCCTGTAAAAATATTCATTTTCTAGAATAATAATCCCTCATTCTTGTGTCACATTGCCACGAGAACTATATTGCAGTCCTTAAAGTCTTAATTTATCAGTTACTAATAATCTTGAATAATGTAGTAAATGACTCGTGGTTATTGAATACAAAAAGACTTTGCCTTAAACAACAGCGAGGTATGCATATTGTTGATAGTTGATAAGTCATATATGTAAGAACCCAAGTAGCACACTTCGTGTTTTAAAGGTTGTAAAACGGTTATTAACGTTGTTTCAACCGCTTAAAAACGTTTATAAAACGTTTAAAGGTTATTTGTGCTACCTGGAAAGCATAATAAGAAATTTTTTCCCATGTCTGTCTTTTTTTCTGTTACCGATTGAGAGAAACGTTATAGAGTCGAGGGTTGAAATTGTTCAACTTTTCTGTTTCTGGCACCGGATTTTGTTTTCTAACAGCCAATAGAAATTCGTTTCCAAATATAAACACAGAGCAATGGCGGCCACCAATGTTGGACGTAAACTGAAGCACGAAACTTTTATCGAAAAATCAGAGCCGTCTAAGGTCAAGGCGGGCCCCTTGTCAGTTTCGTCACCGGGCCCCCCTCCCCTCATAAGGCTTTAAAAACGTACACTGCTCCAAATAATTGTCAGGCCCCCCGAAGGGCAGGGCCCTTGTTTCTGACTAGGCTGCCAGGGCTTCTCGATGACCCCGTGAAGAATTATTTAAATATCCGTGCCTCTACCATCAGCAGGCAAAAATTATGAAGATATACGAGTATCAACAAAGAGAATGAGTCTATTATTGTAACAAAATTTGCCACTAGGTGAGTTGAAGTTTTTTAAAAACTCAAATTACAGGGTTTGTAACGTTATGAATGTGCATGCAGTAACATGTAATCTCATAAACATTCACTTTTTGCAGCTCCAGAAACATAGTAAATAAGGTACAAGGGACAGTTTTATGAAAGAACTTTGACTATTTATATACTGAAATGGAACCTCTTTCACCAGATGGGGAGTTCAATATTGGACACGTATGCTAATTCGAAAATAAAAGGTCAGTTCTTTCATTTTTAATTAAAAAAATGTCTTAATAAATAAACAATTGAACCTCGATATGAGATCACCCCTCAGGAATTTGAAAAACTGACCTTTTAAGCAGTGTGACTTTATAACCGATTGATACGCATTTGTCAGTAAGTAAACATTGTATACAAAAAGTATGAGATAATATATTTGAAATTGCTTGAACCAAAAATTAAGAGACTCAGTAAGAAATTAAAATATTTTTCAATTGGAATGAAATTGTAGAAAAATGTGATCAAGCTAATTATCGTTCAACTTTCCTAACTTAAAATATTTCGTAATAGAAGACTGTCAGGAACAGTCTCTGCTTTTTAGGATAAGGCATTCTGAGTTTTATATTTTCAGGAAATTTCCTTCAGCTTTTTCATGTTTCATAAAAAAAGATCTTGTGATATTTGTGCTCTGAATGTTGCTTGTGCCACCTCTTCACTTTTCAGAATCACTGCATCTCTATACACTCACTTCCCTATGTCCTTCTCTGGTACTATTTTCGTATGGGAAATTACTTTTTGTCTGTAAAAGATCGCTTACCATAGAAATGTGGTAGAATGGAATATGTGCGGCACAGAAATCAACCAAAAGTCAGTCAAAAGAGTAGTTAGTGGTACCTAACCTACGACAAATGGGCCGTATGCGGCCCGCAAAGCTGATCCGTGTAATCCGTAATATTTTATTTGTCACAAATCGAAAATCATGATTATATGCGTACTGTTACTAAGTTGGAGCCAAATCGGGGAGATCGAGGCACAGTGGGATAAATGGAATTTTCCTTATAGTTCAGTTACCAGAAATTAAAAATGTATGCCATATTTTAGTTAACATGCTTGACAATGCCGTGGAGCTCCACTGTTAGATTTCATTTTGTAGGAAAGCTGTGGATCACTGTTGTCTAATTTATGCAGTTTGACATTTTTGAATTTGAGGTACACATAATTATTCAATTATCAATATCAATGCGTCAATTTGAAGCTGAAACTTTCTTAATTGCATGCATGCAGTATTTCCGATTTCATTTATAAATTGTGTGCAACTACCGACTATTGATTTAGAAATATGGCTTTGGTTGGTATAGTGGGACAGCGTCCTATTTTACATTCAACTGCCCCACGGTAAAATAAACATTTTATAATACTGCAAAGTATTTCAGAAAATCAAGATTTAAAATGAAATCATTAATGGACATGGATTTTAATGAGGTTTTATTTAAAGTATCTACAGTGGCATTTACGTACATCTGTAGGGTGTATTTACCAGCTAATTCATCTGCTGATACTGCCATATTATGTTTCTTTCAACCAGGCGGAAAAAAAAATCATGCACATAAATAATTGAAAGGGCAAGTGGATAATGGTGATATGTGACAATTTTTGAAAAACTTACTTTTTATCATGAATGAAGGTCATAAGGTAATAATTGTTTTTTTGAAAGCTTTTTCTAGAAATTAAAAACATTGTCACATATCACCTTTATTTACTTGCCCTTCAATTGTGTTGCATTTGTGTAAATCGGCGAAGTTCAAATGTCACATATCACCTTTATCCACTTACCCCTAAAATTTGATAAGCATTATCAGAAATTAATCTCTCATTTTCGAAGATTTTCTATCGTAAAACTCATTTCGTCATTACGACGATTCTTTTTTAGGTTGAGCCAGAAACTCATACTCAAATCTCACGAAATGTTCGTCCATTCAATGAAAAGTTTACTCGCAGAATTTTTCACGCAGTTGCTTATATGGGCGATTCTCTGTAAACTCGTCATTTTCCATACAGAATCTGTCGGGCATGTTTTTTTGAAATGTTCGTATTATTATTATAATATTGCTCAGGAAATGAATCTATCACTTTGGTTCGAAAGAGGGCCCATTGAAGTTTGTGTTTTTCTGATAAATCATAATAGGGGGCATTGATTTTGGTGCTTAGATAATTTCTAGGAAACAAAATTAATTGTTATGGCTCCAAATACAATTAGGCTACAAAGCATTAATGCTTTACTTGTAATAAGAGCGATAATTACTTTATTATACTTTATTATTTTTAAAATACTCGGTCTGGACAGCCAGTTACGAGTTTACAGAAAATCGCCCATATGCGACAGCCATTTCGTGAGATTTGCGAATGCGTTTCTGAGAGGGAGGTTATCAATTAAACAACTTCAACTAATACAGATCATGATTCGATTATAATAATTACAAATTTACGAATATAACCTATGTTTCTGTATAAAAAATATCACAGATCAGAACTCACCGACTTGTAGCGCTTCCGCTATGTTGTTCATCGACACCACAAACACGAAAAACGAAATAGCTGGTATTAGTTTCATTTTGATTCGGAGATTTAATACTCTCCTTACTACCGAAAACAGATTTTGGATTCAATCTGAAACATATGTACCTAACGTATTGCGATTAGGTGAGAAACGGAATTGATTTTATCAATAAAATAGAATCATCACAGACTTCGAACGGTGTCTTATCTCTTATATTGAAAGTATTTATCAGTGCAATAGAGTTAAGGAAACTACGTATGTATAGAAAGCTAAATAGAGGCGTTTCATTTTCTGTTTGGTTTATCTTAGCATTCGAAAGAACTGTGGAAAAACTGGAATAGGGTCTTAAATAGTAGTTAGAATTTTTTTTAATTGAACCGTTTATTTCAGAAACCAGTTAAGCAACAAGCTCTGAAAGCTCTAAAACTCATTTTTACATTTATTTAAAAACATTTCGATAAGTATAACAATATTATAAACACAGATGTATACATATTTAGTTACATTTCTTTCAGTAATCGGGTTGGAATCGCGATTGAATAATTTAATATGACGATATATATATGTCTCCTGAAATTAGAAATTTTGTCGTTTAACTGGTTT
The DNA here is from genome assembly GCA_038373865.1 of Uloborus plumipes. Taxonomy (NCBI): domain Eukaryota; kingdom Metazoa; phylum Arthropoda; class Arachnida; order Araneae; family Uloboridae; genus Uloborus; species Uloborus plumipes. The sequence goes on from JAXGGA010000559.1 coordinate 203,791, forward strand.
TTGAAATTTAATTAAGGTTAATACACAAACTAGTAGCAGACACTTATAAAGAAAAAATGTAACAAGAGAAATTGCAAAACTGCAAAAACAAAAAAATTATAAAATGGTTACGTAAAATCAGTCGAATGAGGTAGTTGCCATGTCGATTAACTTCCACATTCCAAAGAGAATCACCATTTTATAATGGTGTTTAAATTTGCAAGGCTTGCCTTGCATCTAATTTTCAGCTGATCTTTTGATGCCCCGTTTGTCCTGCTGGTTCAGTTTTTCTTCAAAAGTGTCAACTAGTATAGTACAGTGTCAACTTCTAGTGCGTATGTCAACAACTGGTGGCTTAATTTTAAGTGGTAATTTTTGTAACTCTACAGTAGGGCAATTCCATGGTGTCGGACGTAAAAAATGAAGAAATATTTTTTAGTTTTAGTTCCATTTATCAAATATAAACTGAATAGAAATGATTAAGTTGGTATTCAAAATACTCGCTACATCATAATGAATAAAAAATCTTGTTCGTTTTTTAAAATAGATCTCTTAAATAGAAATTAAGAAAATTTAAAGAGTTGGTGTCGGACGTAAACGCACAAATAGTAAAATTGGAGATTCACTTAAAATGTACTGGAACTCAGCGAATTGGCTTACATTTTAATTTCAAAAACAGCTAAGATCGATAGTATACTTATGATTAAAGCATATTTTACAGTTTTTTAATGATATTGTTTTGAATAAAATTAACTTGGAACTACTTTTACCTTGGTGTCGGACGTAAATTTGCGGTGTCGGACGTAAACTCTTCGAATTGGACCTAAACCGTTGTTCTTAAATGTAAATACATGTCAATGATTACAATTTTAAATAAGAAAATTAGCTTAACTTTTATTCCTAAGTCACACATATTATTTTTTAACATTTAAAATGGTTCATCAAATTTAAACTGCCCCCTTCTTCCTGTTGGGATCGGAGGACGAATACGTTTATAATGTCCCGTAATTTGTAAAATATTTTGTCCTCAGTACTTGGCCATTTAAAATAGCTTTTAGAACTATGCATGACTGATACTACAATGTAATTTGCAATTTTTTTGGTGATACATCCAAGACAAAGCTTGACATCATGCGTTACCACAACACAGTCATTGATGTTTACTGTATCAAGATCTGCAGATTCTTCGATCCAGGAATTATCAGAATCTGACATAGAAAAGATTGGTACTGTTCTTAATTTGTTATCACGTGATATGTCACCAATTTGAACTTGATTGTGTCCAACTGATTTGACTAAATGAGCAGATTTGATGTTTGGAATATGGAAAACAGCTTTCCAGTGCTGATGCAAATGCTTTGTATCTTTGTGTATATCTTTTGCTGGAATATACTTTACATGCATGTTTGGATTTAAAAGTGCTGCAACTTGAGAAAATTGCTACGCTTTTGTCACCGTCATTTTTCCTGCTTTAACGCGGCGCCAAACGACTTTTTTCACAGTGCCTCCTATGGCATCAACCACCATCAACCAGCAAATATGAATATTAATCAGAGCACTGATAAAAAAAAAATGTAAGCATCCACTTGTACAAATCCAACTACGAAATCCATGTGTTCCTTCTTCTTCTTACTTATCTCAGGTTGTCTAGCTTGGCTAGACAACCCCCATAAAACCAAAAATTTAAATCCATGTGTTCTGACTCTGCGAAACAGAATACAGGTTGTGTTGTGATGATCTAGCCTTTAAAACTTTAGATAAATACTTAGAGTTGGGTTGCTGTTTTTTTCAAAGCAATAATATGTATATAAACTTTTTATTAATTCAAGAGTTCCCAGAACAACTCAGATGTATTGTAATTGTCTTTATATAAATGTCTCATGAGGAGAAAAAAATCTTTTAAAGTATTATTCTGAAGAAAAATTTACTATTTAATAAGTAAATTTAAAGTATATGTATGCACAGTATAGTCAAAACTATTTTTTTTAATTATGTTTCACTTTAACTTTGTAATTAAAGGCAAAATATGGAGAATCACAGTTGTAAACAAGTGTTATATGGGTGATTCTACGATCAATGCGTTTTTTGTGTCCCCAAAGAAAAAATAATCTGTTTAATTTCATACTCATTATATCACTAGTAGCCGCTATTTTTATGATTGTAGTGGTAAGGGTCAGACGAAATTTAAATTTTTGGGGGGGTTATCGATACCAGGGGAAAATGCGTTGCCAGGGGAGTGACACTATTGGCTAAGTTCTGGTTTGATTTACTATTATTTCACTTATTTTTCGGTATAAAATCAGAGTATGGACTCATTTCTATAAGACCTGTATTCAAAAAAAAATTTCGCGTTGTAATAAAATAAAAAAAATCAATCTTGAAAACACGACATGTTGCATACAAGTCGCACCGCAGATCCCAAATAAAAATACTTCCCGCATTATTTACATTCATTCAAATTACTTTCACAGTGGCAATTAAGATTAAAAATGAAATTAATTATGCTTATAACACAGTTTTAATGTATATTTACCCTTTTTTGGAACAAAACTGTCAGGGGAGTGACGCCAGAGAAGTGACAAAATAGCACATTACCTCAAAAAACAACATTATGCGTTCTTCTTACCAGAACTTCACGTAAACCATGATGTCTGCACACAATAAGCATTACATTATACATACGCACACTTATGTAACGATGAAACATAAAAAGTTATACCTACCAGGGGAAATACTACAGCGACTGGCGCAGTAAGCTTTGAGGCACTTTCAACAAGAACCGATGCAATAATATTCGATTTTTTTTTAAACCACGCAGCTTGTTTTTAACTTTACTTAGTATTACACTGGTTATTCGCAATCAACGTCATCCTTATGCATTTTTTATGCGAAATTTCAGTCTTTGAAGTTCGCCAGGTGGAGGTGACACTGTTGTTATGGCCCGTTGAAAAGTGTATTTTTTAAAAATAATAATAAATATTTTTTCAATGTTTACTGATGAAATATGTTTCTCTGTTAATGTGAGTGTATGACTATGGCAAAAAACATTATGCAAAGTTAGCAAAAATTGAATGTCGAACATGTTTGTATAAAAACTAGTATTTGGACAGGCCAGGGTAGTATACATTTATGACTATTTTCAGCTATAAATGATAAAATAAAATAATTGTAGTGAATTAATTGGGTGGTCCATATAAAAGATAATGGTCTGTAATGCTTAAGCATACAAAAACATTAATAAAATCAGTTTTACATGAAGTTTTTCTATTGGCCGTCTAAATTCAAATAGCGTAGAATCACCCATATAAGTGTCGCACGTAAACGGTGTCGGACGTAAAAAAATTCTTTACGTCCGACACCTAGATTTTAATTAAAAATATTTACTTGTCACAAATTGTTAATAGGTTACATCAATGAGACCAAAGATCTTACTTTGTATACGAAGTTAAATGTATGTAGCTTTAAAATTATTGGCTCAGCATAATTAATCGTACATTTTGGTGTCGGACGTAAAACACTTAATGTGCTCCATGGGAATTCTGTCATAAATCAAAATGAATTACATTCTCACACATTTTTGCAACATCACCTGCTGTACATTGAATATTTAGTTATTCGTCTTAATTCATAATTTTAGTATGTATATTTTGGAAAAAAACAGAGCTTCTTTGAGAGTCGTCAAATATAGTTTGAAAACGCTCTGGATGTTGACCTTAGTTTGACCTATTGTAACTTAGTTAAAACTTAAGTTATCAAAATTTAGACATGAATTTCAAAATATATAACTCTTTACCTTTAAAATGATACGTTGTTTGTTTAGAAATATTAATTTTGAAAATTTGACCATCTGGTTGACCTTATCGTGGAATTGCCCAGTAGGATAATTTCTGAAGGTTGAAAAGGTGATTTCTGACCAAAATACCCTTTTTCTACAAATAGTTTCATTGAATCCCCTGTTTTTTGAGATTAAAAACTGCTTGGATTTTTAATCTACGTGAATTAGAACTCAAGCTATAAGCGTTTGAATATTAAGTTTGGAGCAGTAATAATGATTGCTGTCTATTCTTTACTTACGTTTTTGTGAAAAATTTCATTGTCGCTCGATATTGGCTACGAAAAACATAATTTGCAAATTCTATTCAATATTGAAGCATGAAATTTGACATACATGTTTTGTAAGTACTTGTTACTAACAGACCGCAGGTTTTGTAGATATTAAAACATTTTTCTCTTTATATCCTTTCTACTTACAAAAAAGTGACTAATTTTAGAGCAATTTTCCAGATTAATTCTAGTAATGACACAAATTTTCAAATTCTTGAAAATGTACTTAACCTGCGGTCTTTTCCAGTCTCCAGTTGGATCCTTTGTACATGTAAAATAATCTAAGGAAATTGTAAAATTGTATTTTACATTACATGGTGTTTCTTCTAACTTTAAGTTTTTAGTCATTTTTACTGCAAAATCACCAATTTCGTAAAACTGAATGATTTTTTAATTTATTTTGATAGAAACTGCATGTTTGAAGATCCTTTTGTTTCTAAAAAAATATTAACCCATTAATGCCTGACATTTTTTTTCCAAAGATATTTTGTATACTGGTTACAAACTGTTTAATGGACAGGAAAAATAATTAAAAAAATATTATGTAAAAAATAATTTTTTTATTAAGGAAAGAAAAATCGTCCCTTAAAAGTTACGATAGACCCTAGAGGGTACATACTTTTTTACTAAAATTTTTTCTGCCTACAATATAATACTTAAAAAGATATTTTATAAGAAGAAATAAAATCAGCAATTAACATAAACTGGGAAGCTGGGAATAACTTTGAAAACTCAGCTTTTTTTTTCTTGAGATTGTGAACGATGTCATTTTGGATAAAGATCATATTAAAACTGCGACAGAACACACTTTACAATGGTAAAGTGATGCAATCTGTGAATAACAAATTGAAACAATACCAAGGTACTAATTGAACACTATTATTTGGTTGAAATTTTCATTTTGGAGAAATTCAGACCCCTTTTTGGACCGTCCCTAGAAAGGGACGCTAGGCATTAATGGGTTAATATTTCATCAAAATGATATTTTTCAAAAAAAAAAAAAAAAAAATCTGCTCCGAATTTAGTCGGATGTTGTAAAATCCTTTTTCCTACGATCTTAAAGGGGAACATGTAGAAATGAAACGTTTCACTCAACATACCGAACAGATATTTTAAGTTCGCAAGGACATTTCGTCCTCTACAACCAGAATAAAGATTTTTATAATGATGTCATTGTAAAACATCGAGGTTCAGTTATGAAAACTAAACACTCGAACTTCGAAGAAAATTTTTGGGAAACGCTTAATTGTTGACAGCGGCGACGGATAGATGATGCAGAATGATTTTATTTTTCACTTTTCCTTGCACTGACCTCATTTACAATCGCTTTTTCTATTCGCAACAACACAGGAAACTATATTTTTCTTCGAATTCCCAGCTGTGTTACAACAAGGGGCAAAATAGTGACTAACAAGAAAGGTACCTATAAATACTCTAACATTTTTCAATTTCTTTCTTCATTTATATGCGTTGCTTCTTGATGTAGCAAAGGTCAAAATTTAACCTTAACATTTATTAATAGCAGTATTAATACAAGTATGCTCTTTAGTTGCTCTGAAACGAATGGTGTCAAATCCAAAACTTCAGTTATGTAATTTTAAAAACAAGCACTGTTTAAAAACAAGTCCTAATTATACTGCTCAGGGTCATAGGGGTCCATACCTTTCGGCAATGGGTCTGCCGCTCAGGACCGTTTTTTTTTTTGAATTTTTCCAGGGTGATGGAGCAAAGAGTATATTCTCAATTTAAATTGTGCCAAAAAACCACGCAAACTTATAAGTAAATGCATTAACTCTGAGCACCAAACGACGAGACTGATGCCTCTCCCCCCCCCCCTCTCCCAGCTTCCTAGCTCTCCGGGAAAGAAGAAAATACTCGGGCTCTTTCAAGAAAACTATTTAAGCAGTTTAAAGTAAATTATTTTAAAATAGCGTTTTTATACTGCAAAAAAAAGAGAGTTCAGGCATTATTTTGTGACTGTGTAAGATCTTACGACGAGGTAGAGGGAGAATGAGCGTAATGAGTGTTTTTGGCTAGGCCTCCCCCCCCCCCCCATCCGCTCTTTGAGAGGCTACTAAACACGATATAATGAGTGCTTCTTCAAAATGAATATTTCTCTGTAATTTCTGCAAAATTATATTAAACATTGTATTTTCAAAAACAATATTGAATAGGGCGACGCAATGCCAGATTATGTTTTATTCATAGGCGACTCGTACAGAAGCTCGAAGGAGAACGACTGCCCCCCTTCGTTTTCAAAGTTATAAAAGTAATGCTCCATTGAAAAATGATTTTTTGCTCGATTGATTTATTTCACGAAAATAAAAGTTAAAAATTCTAATAGGGTTGGTTCGGGTAAGTGGGCCACTGGGGTAAGTGAGCCACCCTCCTTGAAACTGAAATACGCATATGTTTTTTATACTTTTTTATACTGATCATGTTATGTTTTATCATAGTGATTGATTTTGCAGAAATTAGGGCTTCATGGAAATTTTTTTTAGATCATATAACTTATGTCAAAAAAAAATTCCTCAAAAAATTTTTTTTCTAGTTCATGCAACTTTTTTCAAATTAGTGTTTCAAGGTTAGTTTTCATTATTTTTTCTATGTTCATTACGTTTTCTTGTAGAGTTTAATATGAAGTACACATTGCAATAGGAATTTTTACGCAAAGTATTATTAATAAGTGTTTAAGGGGAGGGGTCCAACTTACACCGTAGTTTTTCCTTATTAGGGTAAGTGGGTCCCCTCATAATAATGATTTCAAAATGAAAAGCAGCTCTGATGAAGCAATTTCTAAGATGAAATGTAAGATAATGATGCAGACCTAGATGGAATTGATGGTTCAGCTACAAAAACAGCAAAAGCTGGTAACTAAACTAAGCTTCCCAGCTTAGTTTAGTTACTAGCTTACCAGTTAAGCTTACCTAACTTTAGCTACCCCTAAACTAAGGACTTTGAAATTTGCATCGAAGAAAACCATAAAGTATTATTAAGCTCTAATTTTAGAATATGATACAAATGAAAAAATTACTGCTGAATTTAATAGAAATAATAGAAATAGCTACACTTTTTTATTGGTTTAATGTAAGTGATGTGAGAATTATAACTGAGGATAAAATGATAATGTTTCTCTCTCATCAAACTTCAAATAGACGCTGCCATTAAGCGTTTCCATTTTTTTTCCAACCTATATATATATATATATATATATATATAACCAAAATTGATCTTAAGTGACTCTATTATGTTTCTTCAGCATTAACTTATATGTAAAAGCAAAATATATGCCTAACAGCTTTTAATGAATTTTACTGACACAATTGTTTTGTATTCCGCTTTATAATTTTCTATCATACACATTTATTTATATGTAAGTAGATATCTCGTTAATGGCGACATTTACAAAAAAATATTTTCTACCAAAATTTTACGTACTTCATCAGGTACGACCTGCAAACCCCTTTTTTAGGTATGCTCACTTTAAATATAAATAAATTAGGGGGTAAGTGGATCCCCCGCGTCATTTTTTAAAGAATACGATAGTTAACAATATTTAAAGCACTTTTTAGGAAATATAGCCCGGTCAAAATAGACATTCGAGTTCGGAAAAATTCGCATAGAGCTGAAAATTGGTACAGACCTTAAGAACATCATCATAAGTGAAATCTCAAAAGTCCTCATGAAACCCGGTGGAGCTAAAAATTTTATTCAAGGTCAAAGGTCAAAATTGAATTTTTTTTCAAAAAATTGAAAAAAAATCGTACGGTGCTAAAAATTGGTACAGACCTTAAATACATCATTATAAATGATATATAAAAAATTTAAATCGATCCCATTTGAACTAAGCATTTTATGGAAGGTCAAAGGTCAAAATAAACAAAAAAAAAATTTAATTTAAAACCAAAAAAATTCACAGAGAGCTAAAAATTGACACAGACCTAAAATACATCGTTATAAACGAAATATCAAAAATCCCTATCGATCCCACTTAATGTAAACATTTTATGCAAGGTCAAAGGTCAAAAAATTCTTTCTTTTGTTTGCACAAACGTTAAGTGTTATCATAAAAAAGTGCATATAAAGTTTGTAAGTTATACAATACGTTCAAAAGAAGTATTTATATCAAGTTCAACTCTGTCGGGTCCAGATCATGTGAAATTAGCAACATCAATATTACATCCCCCTCCCCTTAATGGATAAGAAGCCTCTGTAAAGCAAGTGCAAAATATTTTTTTTTTAAGTACATTAATTCCCCTCTTTTTAGAATATATTTTTCATTCAAAATAACTTTAAATTCATGTACATTATTTATTTAGGATAAAT
>JAXGGA010000560.1:0-35000 GCA_038373865.1 Uloborus plumipes
GTTAAAACTGTAAAATGCACAGTAATAAACTGTAATATTAGCAATTTTACAATTTATTACTCTAAAGCAGTAAATTTACAGTTTATTACTGTAAAATTGGCAATTTTACAGTTTATTACTGTAAAATTAGCAATTTTAAGTTTTTAACAATAAAATTAGGTGTACTAGTTACGTATTCCGGGCTGTTGTGCCGTGGTCTGAATGGCTTTAATCCATTGGTGTCGTTGATCAACGACACCCACTAAAGATGACCGCCGCAGTTGCGATCGAAACGTATGGATTAAAGCCATTCAGGCCAACCGCACAACAGCCCGGAATCCGTAACTAGTATTTACTCCGGCCGTGAAAGCCTTCATTCTTACAAAATTAGGTGTATTACATTGTAAAAACCGCTTCTATTTTTTACACAGCACGTATCGTGCCTGAAGTACTCTTCAGAAAAAAGTAACAATGTAACCAATGCTAAATACAAAGTATTACTCTTAATTTTACGGAACTGCAACTGATCTTTGCTTTCTCGCATTAAAAAGAAAGAAGCATTCATCTTATTTCAAAATATTTTGGTCGCAATACATTATAAGATGGAAAAAAATGCGCTTTAGTTCAAAGGGGGAAAAAGATATTAGTTGTACAACCACATATTTGGTTCTGAAAGCCTCATTTCCATAAACGGAGATCGTATTTCATGCGAGTTGAATTTTAATGCTGGAGGTCTGGGAGAAACGGTTTCATGTTTAAAAATTGAAAGTTAAAAAAGAAAGAAAGAAAACATCAACAACACCGCAGGATTATGTTTTTGTGAGTTTGATTTCGTTTTTCGAGTTTTCGTTAAATAAAACAGAAAATATTTCGATTCGATAAATTGTTTCGTTCAACGAAATTCAAGACTTTAAACAAAACCTTTTTCGATTATTTTAAGCTGATGTTATTTAATGTGGAGGTATTTTTAAGCATACTTATATAAATATTGTTGTACCGTTGTATGTTCAGTGGCATATCCTGTTCAGTGGCATCATTTGTAGGGTGCTTATTGTCATTGTAACAAAAGAAGATATATTCTTCTTCGAAGAAGCCCTTGAAAAAAGGAAAAGCATACATAGTATTAGCCATTATATGTTTTTCTTATAATTCTTGAAGAATTGATGAAATTTTAATCAAGCTAAAAAATTTCAAAAATAAATATCATTTAAAAAACCGAGAAAGTTACCATGGGACTTAAAGCTTATACTTACAAGAGTCAGAGTAAAATAGGAATTCCTCCCAACCCATATTCAAACTTTTGATTATCATATATATTATTTCTCAAAGGTGTTTTTTTTTATTATCATTTATTTATTTATTTGTTTGTAATGCATAATTTTAGTAATATTTCATAAAACTTCAAAAGTAGGACATTACTTTGAAGTTTTTTCCCCGCCATCAGCAAAAAATAATGAAACAATTTACATTTTTTGTGTTATTAAATAAACAATAAATAAATGAATAAAACTTAAAAAAAAAAGAAACGTAATTTTTCTTTCTCCTTCTGCCAAGTTTTAATGCTGCACACTTGGCAGTAAGTATTTTGTATTTCCTAAGGTTAGAAAAGTTGGGTATCCATTCAAAACCATTCAGTGGCAATGAATTCTGTGTTGTCCAATCGTCAACAAAACACGAAAAAAAAAAAAAAAAGATTCCGTTAGAAATCCTGAATTGCAGCATTTGCTTAGGATGACTGGAAGAGAAAAGTTAGGAAAAATCCACTTTTGGATCCGGTTCCAGAGGAGGCTAATAATTTCAGGAACTCAAAAATTAAACACTACAGAATTCAAATTCCTATGGAAAAATGAGAGAAATCACTGTATTATCTCAATTTATAAACGTGATATATTTTAAGAGGTGGGGAGAAAGCTTGATGGTTTTTGATGTCCGGAAAAGAATTTCTTACTTACATAATCAGTTTTTAAAAACTTGCATAAGCTGTTATTTCTTTCTTCGTCTTTATTTAATAATGTGAGCAGCAAAAGTAAACGAAATTTTATATACTGTCCAAAATATTTTTATTATTTATTCTTTTTAAGTTTCCTTATTATTCTCAACATTCTCCTTTTGTAACTATTATGATAGTGAAAACAAATGACATCATATGATCGATAACACCAAGAAAGATATCACTTTAATCTTTATGGATCATGCTGCATACGTAATTTTGCAGTTTTATATGATACTCTTTACCAGAAGATTTAGAACATTTACTGTGCGCAATTTATTAAGTGCAAGATCATTAAATAAATTTTTTTTTCTTTAAAAAATGCATAAATAAAATCGAAAAACAATTAAGATTTTCTTCCTCAAAATAAATTTGAAAACTTTTTAAATGATTAAAATGTAGAAGAAGGAAAAAAGAAAGGGGGGGGGGGTGAAAATTAATTTTAGAAATCGTATGGATAGTACAAAATTAAGTTTCTTTTTATCCTTTCCGATACTACTTCTGTAACATTTTTTCATTAATATGTTTTTCTGAGTTAAGTAAGTAAGCAAAGAGATAACAACACGAATGTGTCATTGAAATACATTACCCTCTGTGCTACATGATAGCACTTGCTCATTCCTTTAATGATGAAAACTGAATTAGACCTTTAAGCTCTTTATTTATTTCTCGCAATTGGACATGGAACAAAAAGAGAGACAATTCTTTTTTCACTTGACCAAAGAAATAAATAAAAAAAGTTAGCACCGAGGGAGAGAGGGAAAAAAACTGCCTGTCCCGTTTAAACCTGAGCATTTTTGCCAACTTTCTTCCTCTGCTGCGAAAAATCAAATAAGTAAAATCCGTGAATTGTAACGGCGCGGCAGTCTCTCGTTACAATAACTGCGTTCACAGGTAACAGGAGCCAGGAAAAAGAATCTGAGAGGAACCGGTTGCCTTGACAACGCGATCAGCCAATGGGAACGATTACTGGCTCCGCCTTGATGCGTTGCCAGATACCGGAGCTCAATAAGTCACTAGTCGCACAGAGGAGAGGAAAAAAAAAATAAATAAAAGTTTTACCGACATGTTGGATTAAAGGAAAGTAAAATAAGCAAAAACGAAAATCGTCCGGTATTAGCGTTCGATTGCCAGTAGCAGATCAAGTTTTCTTGTGCCCCAAAGGCACGTTTTGACTTGACCGATGGCAAATTGATTGCAACGGTTTATCTGCTTCATGCATGGAAATTAGGCTAGGATGGTAACTAATAAATGTATTCTTTGAGAAGCTGCGAATAAAGCGCTGTGAGAAGATATTGGGATCCCTTATTGATTTGGTGTATGTTTTCACAAAAATAAAATTTATACTCAAATTGAATGGCTTGCTGCAAAAATGAGGCAGTTCCAATCACAATGTTTTGACAAGGTTTGTATTAGAGGTTAAAATTGCATTAAAGAATAAATCCATCCATTTTTTTTTTATTTTTTTATTTTCAGTAGTTTGTTTTGTAATCTTCACAGTTCAGTCAAAGACTCTAGCTCTAAAATTTTTAAAATGTTGTTTGAGTACATACCTTGTAAAAGTTGAAAATTGGAGCTACCTCCTTTTTGCAGCAAACAATTCAATTGCTGTAAAAGCAAAAATCGTGATTTAAAAAATTTGAGATTACATATCGCTGCAAAAGTTAAAATGGAAAAATCAATTACACAATTAGAAAAAAATTCAGTAGTCTCATGATGTTCTTGTCTACACTTTTCACAGTGCCATTTTCAAATAGCGTTGACGAAAACACAGTTCTTTCTTCTTTCTTGGGAATACGAGTAAATCTAAGAATTTCGATATGTTACCTAGATTTTACTCATCAACAGGTCAGTTTCAAAAATTGCCACAAGTGGTGTAATAGAGATTCTCTCAATATACCCCATGCTCTATTTCACTCCAATTGCCCTACTTAAAATGACATATTGTTAAATATTCTTTACGATTTAAAGTATCAATTCAAATGGGATTTGTGAATGAGAATTGGACAAAAACTAACTACATTCGACTCTCAATATCTTTGCTTCGCTTAACTCGAATTTCTACTTATGTCGAAATTTTTGGATGGTCCCAAATTGCTGTAAATGTTGTATAATGAATTTTTTCCCGTTAACTCGAAGTCACTCCGCTTATCTCGAAGTTTCACCGTCACCTTTTAAAAGCATTTTTGTTTTATTTTTTGTTCATTCAGTTTTTAAAAGCGAAATTAACCAAGCACTTGAGCTTTCACCCATTAATGCCGAGCGTCCCTTTTTAGGGACGGTCCAAAAAAGGGTCTGAATTTCCCCAAAATGAACATTTCAACCAAATAATAGTGTTCAATTAGTACCTTTGTATTGTTTCAATTCGTTATTAATGGATTGCAGTACATAACCACTGTAAAGTGTGTTCTGTAGCAGTTTCAATATGATCTATATCAAAAATTACATCGTTCATAATCATCAAAAAGCTAAGTTTTCAAAGTTATTCCCAGCTTCCCAGTTTATGTTTATTGCTGATTTTATTTCTTCTTATAAAATATCTTTTTAAGTATGATATCGTAGGCAGAAAATTTTTTTTGTAAAAAAAGTATGTACCCTTTGGGGTTTATCGTAACTTTTAAGGGATGATTTTTCTTTAATTAATAAAAAAATTATTTTTTACATAATATTTTTTTTTATTATTTTTCCTGTCCATTAAACATTGTTTGTAACCAGTATACAAAACATCTTTGGGGAAAAAATGTCAGGCATTAATGGGTTAATGTCTGAGAGAATTCTTACTGACGTTTTTACCATTTGCTCTTTTAGTGAGGGAGCAGTTCTTCCTTTACTGAGGGCGTAATTTAATTAATATGTTCCCGGTCAACTCTAGAAAAGGGAAAAAGCTAAACTACGCCTGTTATTTAACATTTTCTTAGCCGTTTTTTAAAGATAAGTTCTTTGCAGTATCTCTATTAGAGCTTAGTACAAAAGCAGGGGGGTAGGAACTTAGAGCAAGGAGATTCTGGTGCAGTACCAAAGCTTGGCGCTTTCTTGAGAGGGGGGGGGGCAAGACACACTTCTAATAACAATTACGAGTATCTAATTAAATAAACAATTTCAAATTTTCGGTATTTCAAACTGCTGTTATGTGGAATATTTTTCGAGGTTCCTAGGCTTTCAAGATAACGAGGGTGGACTGTATATGAAAATAAATGTTTGCTTAGTGGTATAGAATTTCAGTCATCGTATTTAAAAAGACATATATGATGCATTTTGTAGAGAATGAAAGTATATTGCGATAAAAAGAATAGACTGTTGTGAGAATGGTGAATGAGATCTTGCTTCGGAACTAGTTTCAGGAAACAAAGTACATGATAATAACAATTTAAATCATAAAAATGAAATTGTGTTTAAAAAAAAATAAATAAATAGGTAAATCAATAAATACAAGTAAAAAATCAATAAAGATGAGTTAATAAAAGTAAACAAAAGAAAAAGAAAACAATATGAAAAAAATGGGAAGGGGGTGGAAGTGGAGATCAAATAATATTTTACATTAATTGTATTGATGTTAGTTATAGAATAAGAAAAGTAAAAGGCTTCCTTCTATACCTACGAATTTTATTTAGCTAAGAACCATTTTTGACGTTTAAAGAAAAACTGACCTGACCTCGTTCAGAATCTAAACCAAATACCCCTGTTTTGCGGCGCATTCTGTGAGCACATTACTCGGAATTCAGCTCTGCACTATAGTCCCCTTTCATACAAACAATATTCCCTTTCAAAATCAATTAGTTCTCACCGCTTGCCGAAGTCAATGGAACCACAACAAGATCCCCGATTGGACCCTTTGAGAGAGATGTGCTTCAGATCTATTGCATAAAATCTCTTCTTGTAGGTCCGAGTTTACTGCTCGTAATGGCGGGGCACTGTTGGATTATTATTATTAGCGCGCCACCGCAAAGGGGTTTTGAATATTTAGTAATGCTGCTTTCATCATTTGTTGATAAGATCTCATTTAAGTATGTGGTAATGTTAAGGTTTAAAAATATCTTACGTTGAATGGAATTGATTTTTTTTCAAGCTACTGAGAGGAAAAAAGTATGTATATATATATATATATATATATATATATATATATATATATATATATATATATATATATATATATATATATATATATATATATATATATATATATATATATATATATATATATATATATGGAAGTTAAATAAATTAGCTCTCTAAGCGCTGACAATGTACAGATTGGAATAAACAAAATTAACAGGATATGAACAATATGAAATTTTAAAAGATTTTGAAAATTTAGAGAAACATTTGAAAATTCGAAAAACAATTTAAACATATTAAAAGAAAAAAAATGTAATGTGCTGCCAATCTTCAGATAACAGGAGCAGAGTTTAAATATTAGCTTTGTAGGTTTCATCAGAGGTAGGTTACAAAAAGTCAGCTGATTTATTTTGATACGGCAATAAACACGTAAAATTTGACGTAATTCGAATCAGTAAAACTGAAACATTGTTTTATTTTGCTTTATTTTAAATATAAAATTGAAACTGTGATTGAATAAATTGAGATAAATGTTCAAAATAAATAAACACCACCCCCTACCTGCATTAATATTTAGCTGCAATAAAAGCGTTTGTTAATTTGTAAAATATAAAGAACATTTCCATCTAACATACTTTTTTATCTGTATATACTGTCGGCGCCGCTTAAACGAATACTGTCGGTTCCAAGAAATATTATTCGATTAAGCGGAGATCTGTAACATTACGTCTGTGGCATCGGTTTCGATATATTTTATTCGTATAAGCGGGGTATTCGTTTATCCGTTACCCGATTAAGCGGGGACGACAGTATATATATATATATATATATATATATATATATATATATATATATATATATATATATATATATATTATTTTTCAGATCACAGTTTGAAAACGCTCAAAGCTACCACGATTTATGCTTCATCGCAATAACGGAGTTATTTTATTTCCTTCTCAAAGCAAGAGAGAGAGAGAGAAACTAAAAAGTGTAATACTTCCTGTGTATAATTTAGCCCCATCTCAAAATATTCATGATTATTTGAGAATTGAAAAACGGGATCCAAATATTTAAGTTATTTACTCATATTATTAACCTAACAGCAAGATAAAATAATATTTGGTTTTAACTTTAACGGAGCAACATTTTAAATATTTATACGAAATATAACGTTTTATGCATGTATATGTATATACTATATATTAAGTAGTGAAAAAGAGTAATTATTTTTCAGACCGTCACAAAAAAGCAGTTCGAAAACGCTCAGAGCTACCATGATTTATGCTTCATCGCAGTAACGGAGTTATTTTATTTCCTTCTCAAGGCAAGAGAAAAAAAAAAAAAAAAAACTCAAAAGTGTAATTCTTCCAGTGGATATTTTCGCCCCTTCGCAAAATGTTCATGACTGTTTGAGAGTATGAAAACAGAGTTCGAATATTTTAGTTATTTACTCATATTATTAAAACCTTTATTGTCGAACTGCTCATTCTAGAGGCATGCTTAAATTGCAAAAATAGTCAAAATGAGGTGCGGAGTTAAGATATTAGAAGTTTAAAGCAGAAAAGAGG
Organism: Uloborus plumipes; assembly: GCA_038373865.1. Lineage (NCBI taxonomy): Eukaryota > Metazoa > Arthropoda > Arachnida > Araneae > Uloboridae > Uloborus > Uloborus plumipes. The sequence continues at coordinate 7,597 of JAXGGA010000560.1, forward strand.
TGAAAACTACAATGTTTATTTTTTTATACGCATATACTATATATCAAGTCAGAAAAAAAAAGGGTAATTATTTTTCAGACCATCACAAAAAAGCAGTTTGAAAACCCTCAGAGCAACGGTGATTTATGCTTCATGGAGTAATATTATTTCCTTCTCAAGGCAAGAGAGAGACAAAAAAACCAACTCAAAAGTGTAATACTTCCTGTGTATATTTTTGCCCCATTGCAAAATATTCATGACTGTTTGAGAGTCAGAAAACGAGATCTGAATATTTTAGTAATTTACTCATATTATTACAGTATTTGGTTTTACTTTTAACACAGCGACATACTTTAATATTTATATGACGTATAACTCTTTATACGTGCACATGTATATACTATATATCAAGTATTAAAAAATGGTAATTATTTTTCAGACCTTCACAAAAAAGCAGTTCGAAAACGCTCAGAGCTACCATGATTTATGCTTCATCGCAGTAACGGAGTTATTTTATTTCCTTCTCAAGGCAAGAGAGAAAAAAACTCAAAAGTGTAATACTTCCTGTGTATATTTTTGCCCCATTGCAAAATATTCATGACTGTTTGAGAGTCAGAAAACGAGATCTGAATATTTTAGTAATTTACTCATATTATTACAGTATTTGGTTTTACTTTTAACACAGCGACATACTTTAATATTTATATGACGTATAACTCTTTATACGTGCACATGTATATACTATATATCAAGTATTAAAAAATGGTAATTATTTTTCAGACCTTCACAAAAAAGCAGTTCGAAAACGCTCAAAGCTACCATGATTTATGCTTCATCGCAGTAACGGAGTTATTTTATTTCCTTCTCAAGGCAAGAGAGAAAAAAACTCAAAAGTGTAATACTTCCTGTGTATATTTTCGCCCCATCGCAAAATATTCATGACTGTTTGAGAGTCGGAAAACGGGATCCGAACATGCGATATGCGGTGATACATTTCGGTCTCCTAATGCATTTCTCGCATTCGTCTTTTTTCAGAACACCTAATGGATCGTGTCTCCGGCTCCTGCTCTTCCTGCAGGGGCGATTCTCTCTTCTTCCACTTCTCCTCTAAAAGCGATATTTTATCAAATTTCTACATAAAGAGGAGAAGATTTTTTTTCTCTCTCTCGATTTCTCTTACCTTATGCGTATGCAGTAGCGTGGTGTGTGTTAGCATACGCATAAATGCCGCCTGGCTTGCTGTTTTATGCATCCAATTATTGATGTGTATTCTCGGTGTTTCACTGACTTCTTATACTAAAACAGGACACGCTATAAGAAAAACCACACTATAAGAAATATTTTCATACGCCGCAATAAATAAATTACTTTAATAAAATAAAATATTTAGTCATACTAGTACACTGTAAAAAGTGAATGTAGTTTTTACAGTATAATACAGCTAATTTTACAGTAATAAATCGTAAAAAATTGTCATTTTACAGTACTAAACTGTAAAATTGCTAATTTTTCAGTTTATTACCGTGCATTTTACCGTTTTAACACGCGAGAGCTCGCGCGGGGTCGAAAACGACCTCATCCATTTTTGTTTCAATTTCTTGGAATTTCATGGACAGATAAGGAAACCATCTTTTGGGTAGCTGCCATTGTGTCCTTGATTGATATGAGGGTGTGGTTGGAATTTTCTTAAATCCTTTTAATTCTTGTAAACTAGGGGGGTTCTTGCGATTGCAGTCTTTTACGACCGCACGCGAGTACTGACGTCAGTAAAGTTCTCGGAACGGAACAGGTGTTTGGAGTCGGTTCCATTCAAAGAATTTCGAAACATTTTGTGAAAAGGAAGTAGTTGTCAGCAATCCTTCTTCTAGCCCTGATTTTCAGTTTACAAGGGTGTCGTTCACAATGATTATGTAGTTCTGTCCTAGCAAATTTTCATATTTTTCAATTGCTTTTGCACTACTTATAACAAAGAAAAGATGTCGACTCCATATGAGCAAGGGATGAAGCATTTTAGCTAATTACTAGCCGATGGAGAAAGTGATGAATATGTGTCATTTCAGACGATGAAGGTTTAGCAATAAAGAAAACTTTAGTGATTATGACAGTGAAAGCAATTTTTCTTTTAGCGAAAGTTCTGATAATCCTGATACAGATGACATCTTTATTGGAAGAGATAAAGAAACTATTTGGCAAAGAAATAAATTTAAAGTTAATGTTTGTACTCCAGTTTGAAATATAAGTATTTTTCTTCCTGCACCAAAGGGAAACGCAAAAAATGTTACTGGTGTGTTTGAGAGTTGGAGCATTTTCGTAATAGTTCATAAAACACTTCTTTATGCATTTCAAATCAAAAACTAATCATTGTAGAAGTCTCTGTTAATGAAAAAACATAAATGAATAAAATAAAATAAAGAAGTCATGAAAAACAGGAAAAGAAATGAAGAAAAACACATTGGGGTCGTTTTCGACCCCGCGCGAGCACTCGTGTGGCAAAACATGGCGCTAGCTCTCGCGAGTTAAACTGGAACCTATGCTGCCAGAATTATACGGTTGTTTTGACAGTATAATACAGCTAAATTTTACGGCGGTAAACTAAAATTTCTGACTTTACCGTAATAAACTGTAAGGTAGATAGTTTTACAGTTTATTACTGCTCATTTTACATTTTTAAAATGGAATTTTGGCTGCCAGTATTATACTGTAAAAACGACATTTCATTGTATATCCAGCCGCAAAAAAAAGGGGTGATTATTTTTCAGACCTTCACAAAAAAGCAGTTCGAAAACGCTCAGAGCTACCATGATTTATGCTTCATCGCAGTAACGGCGACATGCCTTTGAAGGAAATTTTATTGAATTATTGAATTTCAGTGAATAGTTCTTAAATGAAAAAAAAAAAAAAAAAACTTTAAATGTAGAAAAACATAATGAGCTTTTTGAAATTTTTATTTGCTTGTATTTAGGGATGCAACGATAAGCAAATTGGCTGATTACCGATTACCGACTAATCGGCTCTTCACAATTGACCAATTGATCGGCATTGCCGATTATTGATCAGGATTATTGTTTTTAATACTACCAATTTTACCATAAGTGTTTTTATTTATTTATTATACATTTTCGAGTTTAGAAATAGTAAGAATTATATTTCTGAGAGAATTTTTTTTCCCTTCCATTTTCCTGATTTTTCCCAAAATAATTTCAAAATGTTATCAAATTTTTCAGAACCAATTTTAATTATTTTTTCAGAAATATTACATTAACACATTGTTTATTATGTCAACTGAACAAAAGTTTTTAAAAAAAGGGGGGGGGGATTCTGTGGCGAGCACTCCAATTAAATAGTACTTTTAATTTAGTTTTTTTAGTTATAAGCAGCCATTTAATTCAAGACTTTTATTCTTTGAAAATTAGAATTTATCTAAAAGCACTGTGCCAAGGATAATAGTATGGACGTATGAAAAATGTGCCAACATTTTCTATGCGTATATTTATTCAAAGTTCGAGAATTAATGTATTAAAACTTTACATCAACTGTGAGGAATATTATTTCTGTCAATAAAATAATTCATCATAGTTTCTTAGTGAAGGTATACTTTAAAGAATAATGTTAAAAAAATATTTTTTCCTGGGATTAATCGGCACAATTTTGCCGATTATTAATAATCGGCAAAGTGGCCGATTATGGCTGATTAATCGGTACTTCCGATTAATCGGTGCATCCCTTCTTGTAATAATATTTTTCGGTGAACATGAAGCTAATATTTAGACATTTTATACATTTTCATACAGATTAGTTTATTACCTTGCATTTAACTCATTAATGCCTGACATTTTTTTTACAAAGATATTTTGTATACTGGTTACAAACAGTGTTTAATGGAGAGGAAAAATAATAAAAAAAAATATTATGTAAAAAATAATTGTTTTATTAAGGAAAGAAAAATCGTCCCTCAAAAGTTACGATAGACCCCAGAGGGTACATACTTTTTTGACTAAATTTTTTTCTGAAACGATATAGTATTTAAAAAACATTTTATAAGAAGAAACAAAATCAACAATTAACATAAACTGGGAAGCTGGGAAATACTTTGAAAACTTAACTTTTTTTCTTGAGATTGTGAGCGATGTAATTTTTGAAAGATCATATTAAAACTGCTACAGAACACACTTTACAATGATTATGTGTCGCAATCTGTTAATAGCGAATTGAAACAATACCAAGGTACTAACTGAACACTTATTTGGTTGAAATGTTCATTTTGGGGAAATTCAGACCCTTTTTTGGACCGTTCTTAAAAAGGGATGCTAGACATTTATGGGTTAAGAACGTAAAATTGTCACATAAAACTATCCTTATTGACACAACATGCACGATAACACTTTCTTAACGATAACGTAATGATTACGTGTAAGAGAAAGAATAGTTTTCACATGAGCAATTTTTTGCTGTACCTAGGTTCAGTTTATTATTTCAGAAAACTTATTTTAAATGCATAACAAAAACCGAATTCACTTGAAAGCACAAAATTGAGAAAAACTAAAACAATTTGGTTTCCGTATCACATTTTCCGTGACAGTTAGTTTCCGAAACAAATCGAAAATAAGGGGAAAAAAAAGTTTGAAATTATTTCAGATATTCAAAAAATAAATCATCGCAAGAAGGGCAAAAGTTTTGCTCGTTAATTTGGATACAATTTCTCATCATTCGACTCCAACTGCCATTTTGGGCATTTTTAATAACTTAAAATTCCAGAAAAGAAAAAAAAAAACTCCCAATCTGGGAATGTTTCATTGGCAAAACGTAAAAAATAAAGAAAAGGAACTCTGCTGCTTCCATACTTCCGTTTATTTTGTCGGGGAGCCAATTTCGAATGTATGAAACGGAATTCTTCGATTTGATTGTAGCTGCTGCTGTGAAATTCAAAACGTAATTCTTTTTTAATTGAAGAGAAAAAATAAATATTGAAACACTATTATTTTATCTTGTTTTGGATAATATTTTGAGAAAATTAAGAATTTAGTTTTTTGAGTATTGAAATGCTGATTAGTCGTATTTATTGCTTCCTTACAAAAATATGCAGTTTTGTAGGAGTTTTAAAGTTTCATTCGATTTGAAATTAATTTCTGAGATTTTTTTTATTTGCTGATTTCGCATAACATTATTAACTTTTAAGGCTCTTTCAGTCAAAACTCAAGTTATTTTTAAAGTTTTTCAGTGTCGTGACTGTAATTTTATTCTGTATTTTTGATTTTGTTTAACTTCTAGCGATTCATACTTTGTTGCAGAACAATTTTTAATTCTTCTCTCATTTGATTTGAATTTTAGTGCTCTATACGTGTGAAACATTGTCATTTTCTACTTCTGGTTCACCGACTGGCAAGTTTGTACTCTGTAAAAAATTAATTTCGCTTTTACAGTACAATACAGCCATAATTTTATAGTAATTTTACTGTAATAAACTGCAAAATTGCTGGGTTTACAGTTTGTTACTGTGCATTTTAGTTTTAAACTAGAACCTCTGCTACCAGTATTACACCGTTGTTTTTACAGTGTAATACAGATTATTTTATTGTAATAAACTAAAATTGCTAATTTTACAGTATAAAACTGTAAAATTGCTAGTTTTATGTTAATAAACTGTAGAATAGCTAATTTTAGAGTTTATTACTGCGCTTTTACAGTTTAAAACTGAAACCTCTGCTCTCAGTATTATAAAGTAAAAATACCAATTTATTTTTTGTTTTAATTTTATTTTATCTGTTTTTTAAAATGATTGTAATTCGTCAAATCCATTATACCTTTTTCGGATACTAATGGATGAAAAAGCGAACATTAACTGTATTGTTTGCCTCGTTACAGTTGTTCAACGTAACTGCTTAACAGAAGTAATAAAAACTGGTACTAAAAGTGTTCCTTTTCAAATAAACGCAAAAAAAACGAACTCTAAAAATCCAAACTTATGAAAAAATGTTAGAGTAGATTGGGGGGAGACATCGCAAAGGGAAAGATGCCGTATCATGTGTTTCACCGCCCAAGAATAAACAAAAAGAGCTATACTACACTGCAAGGCTTCTTGATACTGAGGTCGTAACGTCACCGTGATGTCAGCCTATGAAAAATAGGCTAGATAAAACGTCACAGCCTACTTGGCGAATTAGAGGAGCTCTCTAACTGCGTGTGAGCTCTTATTGGCTCCACGCGACGTGACGTTAGCGTGACGTTGCTGTCTAGTATATCCAGTCAGTTAGAAAAAAGCAGCATGCTCTTTGAGAGTATACATAACTTAGTTTAAAGGGTGTTTCTATAGTGTTTTGTCATTTTTACCGCTCTGATGAGTACCCGAATTTGTGTTACATGCCTAGGTCGAAGACGCCGTATTTTCTTTTGGAGAAGATGCCGTAGCTTTTCGTGACACGCTCTAGAGAAAACAATAATCCTACTCGAAACATAGACCTAGACAACTACACCGAACCGTCGGAAAAAAAGAATTTGATTAAATATATTGCATACTGTAGTTGGAGCGCAAATTCATGCTCGGCATCTTCCCTCTTCGGAAATTGCACTAACTGAATCTTCCCCAACAGTATGGGGAAGATACCGAAATAGAAGGGTTTTGTAATCATTAATTTTCGGCCGTAAAAATATGTTTTTAAAATACTGCGTCATCTCCTAATCTACCCTATTAGATAAAAGTAAAAGCAGTCACACTAGTCAATTATTATAAATTAGAATTGAAAGTTCGTTACATATGTGTAATTCTAAATCCTATTTAGACTCCTTTTTTCTCTTGTAAATACTATTTCTTCCCTTCATTTAAAAAATGTTTTAGTCTTTTAGATACAAGTACATTTTCTTCTGACATTTTTTCCCCGGCATAAAAATAAAACGGCTGAAATGTAAAAAGAAGAGACTTTTTGTATTGGCAGAGGTATATGAAGTTTACATCGGAAATCATAGCTCTTGCCGGGAAAATGCAATGTCTGGGGGCATTTTTACAATTGCTCATTCTCTTTTTGGTAAAATTGAATCTTGAGAAGAGAATATGGTCGAAGTATGAGATGCTTGAAGGAACTCCTGATGTGTAGAGGAAAAAAAAAAGATCTTGTTGAAGTGAAAAATCAAAAAGCTGTAGACTCATTTGAAAAACCAAAAATTGATTCAAGTAAAATCAAATATCTATTTTCAAATGGAAAATAAAATCGATTATTTTAGGATGGTGGTTAAAGTATTGAATTTTAAGATATTCCTTCTTACGAATATGTTTTAGTATCTGTGATGTCTTGGAAGAAAATCGTTTTAAATTCAAATGTTAAATAACTTTTTCAGTGGAAAATTTTTTGGGAAAAAAAAATGTATTTAACTTCTACACTGTAAAAAGATGCTTTTTCACAGTATAATACCAGTTAATTTTAGAGTAATTTTACAGTAATAAACTTTAAAATTGCTAGTTTCAGTTTATTACTGCGTATTTTAGTTTTAAACTGGAACCTCTGCTGCCTGTATTATATTGTTGTTTTTACAGTATAATACAGCTAATATAATGTTAATATTGCTAATTTTACAGTAATAAACTGTAAAATTGCTAGTTTTACAGTTTATTACTGTGCTTTTACAGTTTTGAACTGGAACCTCTGCTGCCAGTATTATACTGTAAAAACAAAAGCTTATTTGAAAGACACCGCCAACTTGGCGATTTAGTTCCATAGACTGCAGTTTCGTGCTTATTATGCACTCATCAGCATGGAATACGAAACTAGTGGAGCTGGAGGCAAAAATCTTCTTATAAAGCAAAGAGAGTCAAAAAAAACTGGTTGCAAATGTGAAATTAGAACACCAGAGAGCGACCGCACTTGGTACCGTACAACTCCTGATTTTTTTTAAAGCAGAGCTCAAAATTCCTGCCTTAGCCCTTGCTTAGGGGCGGTTACTCACTGCTTTATACAAAAGCTTATTCTTTGTAGTGTATTAATAAAAAGTATTTTGAATACAAAATTTTAAAAAGAACTATCGGCAATTTAAATTAAATGCAGGAAGCGCTGCTGTCGCTGGATAAGGACTACCGAAATGGTGAAACCAAGGCTGCGGCAGACATCTTCCTTGTTCGTGCAAAACTGAAATATTTACCGCTTTGAATAATTTCTTATATCTCCGTTAGGTGGCTTATTGAAGCTCTTCATTTGTGAATGACTATTTTTGGCGATTTTTAAGAACAAAAGAGAAAACTACGTTTTTAGACTATTAGTTGTATTATATAGAAGTCTGTTTAAAATAATAAATTTAAAACAAAAAAATTGAAACGTGGGCAGGATGTAGGATAAAGTATACCTATAAAAACCTTTTAACGACGTTCCCCTCCGTTCATAAAGGCCTTTTTACTATGACGTCCTGAAAAATATTTGTTTTCTGCGCTTCATTTAAACATTTAAACTTCCAGTTTGATATAACTTTCTGGGAGGAACTAAAGTTATTAAAAAATCTATTAAATCAATCAAACGATCTATAGCCTAAATACTAAATAAATATTCTTTTAAAAGCTTTATATCACAAGAAATTTAAAGTATTGCTCCATTTTTAAAATAGTTATGAGTCCACAATTGTTAACTCCGATAAAATTTGTTATGATAGTAAAAAATCAGGACTTAACAATAAAATAATTAAACTGAAGTTCTCTCAAGATGTACAGAAAATAACAACGTTACGAATTAAAGTTGTTATTTTCTGTACATCTATAGCACAAAGGTATTTGTAAATTTCTCTCAAGATGGTTGAATTTGATTGTTGACACTGCCTTAGAAACAAGTTATCGTAATAACAGTGTACGTGCTAATCTAGAAAAACGTTTCAACTTTTGTCTAATTTACTAATAGTAGGTCGATGTTTTATATCAATGTTGACCTGGACTTCTTCATGCACTCCTTTTCCTTTCCACATCGGAATAATGCAAGCTAATTTCTCTGTGTGTTTCCTCACCTTCGGCAACGTTCTTTCTTTCTCTTTCTCTCTTATCTATTTTTCTTCTTTTTTTCTCCTTTTTTCTTCTTTTTTAAGCTGTAAAAATAATGCAATTACCCTTGTGCTCTATTAACCCATTAATGCCTAGCGTCCTTTTTTAGGGACGGTCCAAAAAAGGGTCTGAATTTCCGCAAAATGAACATTTTAACCAAATAATAGTGTTTAATTAGTACCTTGGTATTGTTTCAATTCGTTATTAACTTATTGCAGCACATAACCATTGAAAAGTGTGTTTTGTAGCAGTTTTAATATGACCTTTATCGAAAATTACAACGCTCACAATCTCAAGAAAAAGAGCTAAGTTTCCAAAGTATTTCCCAGATTCCCAGTTTATGTTAATTGTTGATTTTGTTTCTTCTTATAAAATGTCTTTTTAAATACTATATCGTAGGCAGAAAAAAAATTTAGTTCGAAAAGTATGTACTCTCTGGGGTCTGTCGTAATTTTTAAGGGACGATGTTTCTTTCCTTAATAAAAAAAATATATTTTTTACATAATATTTTTTTTATTATTTTTCCTGTCCATTAAACACTGTTTGTAACTCGTATACAAAATATCTTCGGAAAAAAAATGTCAGGCATTAATGGGTTAATTTGTTCTCTAATACCATTCCATTGAGCATCTAGCGTCTTGATTCCTGCAGACATCAAGTAAAAATACAGTAGAACGTTGGTAACTCGACACCCCTAGGGATCGTGAAAATATATCCCCAAGTAGCACACTTCGTTTTTTAAAGGTTGTAAAATGGTTATTAACGTTGTAACAACTGCTTAAAAACGTTTATAAAACGTTTAAAGGTTATTTGTGCTACCTGGGTCGAGTTAAGCGGGTGTCAACTTACCAAGGTCCCATAATGTTAACTATTGTAGTGTTTTATGTATTGCTTATTTACTAGTGCTTACCATCAACGCTATAAAAATTAATTTCAGTAAATGATTTTAAGTAAATTATTTGCTTTCTTTCCTCTTTTATTTTTCTTTTTTCAAAGGAATATATAACAAAATAAACAGGACACTTTTGCATGCTTTATTATTAATACATCCATAGCTTTAGAAAAAAGATAAGAGCTAGTTGTCCAAGAGCTAGCGCTGAATTATTTATCTTTTAAACTTTCCTGTGTACATTTCTTTAACCCCTTCCTAGCTCTGCGACTGCACCAACAGCACAAAGGCTGGTAGCCGTATCATCTGGGTACTTGTGGAAATTCTTAAAAAGAGCTGTATCCGAAAAACAATGAGTTGATTGACCCATAAACTGAAAAATTCTTAGAAATGGTTAATGCAAAAGATTTTCGGTAGCGAAAAGAGGACTAAAGAAGCAAGTGGATGTCGACTTATAGTTTGTTTGTTTCAAAAGGGGCTGCGTTTAGCTTCTTGCCATTTGCAGACCTAGTGCACTCCCCAAAGCGGCATCCATCCACTCTTTTATGTGGCACCACCATCGGCGGGATACCATCGCCACAAGTATTTTTGACGCCCAGTTTCCCCACTAGGTGGAGGCATCTGGGCTCAATTCGATGCGAAACTGCACTAGGAATTTAATTTTGCCACGAGATATTATAAGCCAAATTGCCAAATTATAGTGGTTCCTGTAAATATGCGTCAAGTTAGAGAAGGTTGCACCAATTCAAATTAACATTGGACCAACTATTGGAAAAATAAATGTCAAGTTACTGAGATTGTCGAGTTATCCGCGTGTCGACTTACCGAGGTTCTACTGTATATGTAATAACAGTAAAACATAAAATAAAAAACTTCCGAAACAAAAAGCATAGTCTGTTTGGCAGGAATTGACATGCATAAAAATTTTTGTAAAAAAAAGGGACGAAAGCAATATCCTTCAGTTCATTCCGACCTATTGCCACTCATTTCGAATGCTAAGAGCTTTTAACACAAATTCAAAGACACGAAAAAGAAAAGTTTAAAGTATCCCTAAAATACTCAGAAACGTTCATTGTGTTAAATTCTTTTCCTCTTTTAAGGGGAAAGAGAAGATGGTTATTCGCGGAGTTAAGGGGAAAAAAAGGGCGAAAATATCTGAGATAAAAAAAAAGATTGTAAACAAAATAAACTGAAACAGCGTTTTCACGAAATAAGAAAAAAAATGTCTGAAAGAAGTGAAGAGACAAAGAGAAAAAAAGAGCTCCAAAAGAGAAAGGCTCGGAAAAAGGAAGCATATTTGTTTAAATGTCGCGAAAAAGAGTTTTATGATGCCAAGCTCTTGCCCAAAAATCTTTAAGAAAGCAGTAATTGAAGCATTTGTCATTTTTTCTAATATTAGTTTTTTATTAATTTCAAAGTAATCAATATAACTTTGTAATTTGTATGCAATACTTATCTGACTTCATTTGTGTTTAATAATAAACTTACTTTGAAGCACAAGTAATATTGATACACTAGCTGCCAGGGCAGCTAGATTAGCTTCCTGCGGCATGCTGACGCATAACGTCCCCCCTCTCTAACTTTTATCTCATTCTGAAGTTTTATTTGATATAATTTAATGTTCATTCGATTTCAAGACATACCACGCACGTGGCCCGGCGTTGCACGGGCACTTCGTGCCCTGAAAGTAGTGAGGAAAAAAGTTAAAGAAACTACTCCCCGCCAAGGCGGCTCGCTTACAGGCGCTTCACGCCTTTACTTTTTTCCTATATAAAAAAATCATTCGAATTATTGAGATGCTTCACGCCTTCAAGATGGTGAGGAAAGTTTCAGTAAGTTCAGGTCGCTCAAAGAAAAAAAGCAGACATAGATACTCAGTTTTTAATATAAGTAGATGGTTCTTCAACAAATAAATGTTTCAAAATATTACCAGTAGCTAGCGATAAAAATTCTACGTAAGTGGTCCGCTTATGAGTTTCGTGTTTGATTTAGTTAAGCCTTCATTCAAAATTCTCATTATCATTGTTATCACCGTTTCATAGCAACGACGGTTTGCAAGAATGGATTTCATATTTAATCATTTATTAGGCTTAATCGCTTTAAACTTGACTACTTATTAATTGATATCTTCGCTAATTAAAATCGTATAATTATATCAATTGAAACTAAAGAAGCTTGAAAAATTACCTATCTATCGGTATCTGGTTCGACTTTCAGTTCATTGGCGTTCAGGAGAAAGAAGCGTGACATAGAAAGATAGAAAGATAGTTAGAAAGAAAGATAGTGAGAAAGATACTCAGTTTTTAATATAAGTAGATTTTTTCAAACTTCAAAATGGCTTAGAGTAAATATGGAAGTATTGTTCTTTAACACCTTAAAGCACGAGTTTATTTTTTCTAGAAAAACTGTCAAAAAGTGATCGATTTTTGTTTATTCATTTGTTTATTTATTTGACAGAAAGTGATTATATAGTAATAGTGTAAGTTTTTTTTTTGTTGATATTTAAATTGTGGGAGTAGGAGGGGCGAGGATAAAAGTCATACAAAAACTAGTATATAAAAGAAGTAAACTTGATTATTACCTATTTATTTTGAATTTTAAACTATTCAAAACAAATTCAATCAAATTCTCATTCTCTCAAGCATAAGAATTGCTAAAAGTTCACTTTGATAATAAAAATGGACGTATTATCTATCTTCTTTTACGCTAAAAAAACATTTTACCCATGAAAAAGAAACATTGAAAACATAGCTGATACTAATAGTAAAATTAAACTACTTAATGTTGATATATAAAAAAAAAATGTTTTTGTATGTCGAGGAGGACATGATGTTTTCAGGCGTAATTGTAATACTCGTTTTTGTCATTAAAAATAAATAAATAAAAACTTAAAACAATAAAATTACTTCAACTACTTCCCTAAATAACCTAGTTTATTAATTAATTAGAATACTTATTAACCGTGTAGAAGAAATTAGAAAAAAAAAGAAATATACACGTGTCCCCTATACCCCAGTTACAACATTTTATATATCATTACCATACAAAATACGTATTCATACGTAACTTCATACTTTATTTCCAAAATACTTTAAAAAAAGAAATTTTTATAGCAGTCAAGTAATTATAATTTAATGCAGCATACGTATTACACGCATACAAATATGTTCACAAAATACGCATTCATACGTAACTTCATGTTTTATTTATAAAATACTTAAGAAAAAAATATTTTCATGGAATTCAAGTAGTTATACATGAATGCAACATTTGAAATACACTAGATAACTAATGCTAATGTTTTTGTGTTCCTTATATGGAACGCCTTAAAAAAGGAAAGCATCATAATATGAGCATGAAGCTGCAAAAGTTCATTTGTATCACTATGGTGAAGATATTTCTTTTGTAACGTCAATGCATGCGCTTGTAAATTTTAACTACTAGGCACTGTGTTTTTCATTCAGCCTGTTTGCTTTCTTCTATTACCAAAACGCACGATGAAAATTAATTCCACGCATTTTTTAAATGTATTTTTGTTTTTATTAATTAACTAGCGGTACCCGCACGGCTTTGCCCGTGGTATAAAATTAAAAGTTCATTTGTAAAATAATTAATATAGCAGAAAAAATACTCTATTTTAGTTATAATTCAACTACAATTCCTTCAAAGTATGATATAAAAATTTGGTATGGGCCCTACACTACTTCCTTTTACGTGTACATTTCTTAGTAGATGCCTTAAGTGCTAAAATAGTGCTTGGAGGGAGTAAGATAACAATTCAAACATTTATATCCCTATAGTTTGCCACGGAAAAATGCAAAAAAATGTTTTACAATGATTAATCTCCAAAATATCGCCGATTTTAACATCATTTAGTGAATTTTTCGCAAAATATCACCAATAGCGCCAAATTGAACCCCCCCCCCAAAAAAAAGTTTTTAAAAAAATCGCAAATTTGTCGCCAAATTGGCAAAATATCGCTAATAGCGCCAAATTGAGTCCAAATAAAAAAAAAAATTCGCCAACTTGGCGATATGTCACCAAATTGGCGACAAATACTTCGCGACCAAAGGCTTGGCGATATATCGCCAAGTGGTCGCGCCAATTCATCTGCATTGAAATTAACACTGATTAACTCCAAAAAAAGGGGTAAAGCATCCCCTTGTGACATTCAAATGAAACCCCAACTGGAGATGCACAAAAATAAGCCAAAAGAGAAAATAAGAACAATTTTGTTGCTCACAGAAACCAACAGAAATCTTACCAAAATTTGAAAGAAGAAGAAAGTTTCCTTTCCCAGCTTTAAAAACAAAACAATACATTTTCCGAAATGAAACACTTTAAAAAGAACGTTGCAATGTCACAATTTATACGATATTTGGTTAATCTTTGTGCTTTGGGTACCCCTTTCTCGCTAAATGGGCGATAGACGCTCCTACTACTGTTTCTAAACGTTGCCAAAATCAATATTGCTGAAATGCGAAATCTATAAAAATGGAAAAAAAAATCCGCCAAATCTTTTAATTAAGTCATTAGTATATTGGAAACAGGGTGGCCAGAAAAATACTACGCTCCTTATTTGGGCCGAAAAAATACTACCGTAGTATCAAAAATACTACTTCTGGCAACCCTGGAAAAAAAACGAAACAAAAATAAGTATGAACACGTAACCATAGTAACAGCATGAAAAGTTGATTTCCGTTGATAAAATAATTCATTTCATTAACCATTTTAGAATCGTTTGGCTTGCTTTACTGAAGGTAAGCCTTGAATTCCGGGATTCTAAAAACAATTGTTACAGCTCTCCTGATGATCGTAGAAACTTCGAAAAAACTTCATTTTGTGCAGAAAATTTCAAGCTTTCGAATGACATAAGACTTGAAAATGTGTATAAAATATTTCTTCCCTATTTTATCGAATTTCCGCTAAGAATTCGAATAGAAAAAGAACGAAATGGAATTTTCGAAAAATCGCTTCGAGGTGCAAAACTACATGCTACAAACTAATTTTGTACCAAGTGGCATGAAAATCGACCGAACGGTTTTGGCGCTACGCGCGTAACAGACAGACAGACAGAAGGAAAGACAGAAGGAAAGACAGAGAGACAAACTTTCAGCTTTATTATTAGTAGAGATTTATTTTTTTTTTATTTGACAGACTTAAACCTTTTAAGAAGTTCTGAACCAATTTATCAGAGTTGGTTCTAAAAAAAGTACTGTAAAAAAGAAATTTTGGGCAAATATTTGCAAAGGAAAAAGAAAAAAGAAGAAAATGAAAGTAGTTAAAAAGACAGCTTATATTTAATATCTTCGAAAGAGAGGGAAATAGAAGAAAATAAACAATTGAAGAGATCAACAATTTACATCACTCAATACGTGCTCTAATTATTCGTTGTTTTCTCTGCTTTTTTAATACTATTTTACACATTTCTATCTAAAAGTGCAAATTCTCTTTCTTTTTCCTTTGACAAACTTGAATTTCTCACACCCAAAAAGTTCAAAGTTAATTAGATTGCTTTTCATTAAAAGTATTTTACGAGTTACTATTTCCAAAAATTAAAAAGTAATACAAAATTCTGAAGATTCATCCCATAAATTATGCCACTGTTTCCAATCGATTCTTAGTATTAAGCCTTTTTGTGGTATCACGTACCCTCAATAAAATGGCCATCCGCCGCCAAGCTTCGAAAAAAGAAAGAACACTAAAAAATCTGAAGGAAATTCCTCAGGAAAAGCAGTCGAACAAAGTTAAAAGAACTCGGCTGATGTTCCAAAATCCCTCTCAGAGGATATCTTTAACCACAGTTTGAAAAATCAAATCCGGAAGCAATTTGAAGAAGCACTACTTCAGGATCGTTGTAGAACATGTACGTGTGAACACAAAGTTATCCAATGAAAGCATTTCGTCGCAGTAAAGTGAGGACGCTACTCTGGTAATAGAAAGGGTTTTCACACTTTCTTGCTTTTGTATTCGTTTGAGGAACTGAGCAGCCTTTGATAAATGAATCGTTCTCTAATTGTGTTTGCTAATATTGATGTTTGTAGTAAAGGAATAATTAGTCGAACATTGTGCTAAAAGATATACATGTTGCAACATTATTAATGAAGCTAAAGCAGAAAGTATTTTCCCTATTTAACTCTGAATATTTCAATTTTTTTACCCTAAACTGATTAAATAAGGTGAACATTTTTTGACCTAACTGAAATCTCCATATAATTATAGGAGCTTGAATATGCATTTCGTAAAATACCGACAGCAGTTTTGTCCTTGTTATGAACTTTTAATGTGTAATAGTTGAGTTAGAGGCAGATGTACTTTCCTTAACACTGAGATAATCATCAAACTGGTAGCCAAAGGAATTGGGCACACTAATGGGAGTCCATAAGTAACTATTCAACTTGTAAATTGAAGGAAAAAGCTTTAGTAAGTAACAGTAAATTACTGCCCTTAAGAGAGGGATAAAGCAGGACTGCACGAATGTAGTTCAGTCTTAACGAAGGCTTTAGGGATATAACCTACTACTTTGCTTATTACTCCTCATGTGTTTTTGAACCAGGTTTTTTTTTTGTCTAAAACAGTATTTTAAACAAATCATAAACTTAATTACTGAAGGTTCAGGCTTAAAAAAAGTGGGGTAGTCTTTAAAAAGAACTAACGGCCACCTGTTCACTTTGTTATAGATATGTATAAACTTCGCTCGGCATTACGAAAAGAGATAGAAAAAGAAGTTCTTTGGTTAGAAGTCAGACGAGAGTCTTTGATATAATAGAAAAGACTAAGCGCTTGAAATGGCGGTGGGCTAGACATATTGCGAGAAGACAGAGTAACCGATGGATGGTTGCCGTATTAGACTGGTACCCACGCGACTTTAAAAGACCCAGAAAGCGCCCGCAAACAAGGTGGAGGGATGAATTACGAAAAATGGTGGGCACCCAATGAAAACCCAAAGCAACCAGCCGGAATAATTGGAAGCAGCTGGAAAAGACCTATATACAGCAGTGGATTGTCGACGGTTGCTGCTGCTGCTGATGATGATGATGTATAAACTTCAGATTGTACTTTGGTAACTATCGGGTAACTAGGGGATTCATTGGGTTTTATGGACCCAGAAAGCGCCCGCAAACAAGATGGAGGGATGAATTACGAAAAATGGTGGGCATCCAATGGAAATCCAAAGCAACCAGCAGGAATAATTGGAAGCAGCTGGAAAAGACCTATATACAGCAGTGGATTGTCGACGGTTGCTGCTGCTGCTGATGATGATTATGTATAAACTTCAGATTGTGTTTTGGTAACTATCGGGTAACTAGGGGATTCATTGGGTTTTATAGTTAAGCTACTAGTATAGTAGATAAATTCTTTCACTTGTATTAAAAGAAAAAATCAAAACCGAAAACAAACAATGTAAGTTAGTAGTAAACTCATATGCCTCCAAGGCTTTATTTTTAACCATTCTTTAAGCTTGTATCTTTTCGAATAATAATGCCAATCATATTCAAACGTTCCAACTGTGCGAGTTTTAAGCAAAAGTTGTATTAGATTAAAATATAATAGAAACAGTGAATTTTATTTTTTTACAATAAACTAGTAGATTTTAAAACTTGTACTTTATCTGTTGATTTTTATCTACCTGTTGTTAAAATTAGCACTTGTGTAACGGAGTTGAAACTTTACAAGAGATACTAAGTAATCAGAGTGCCCAAGAGAAGAAGGTCATAGGTGTAGACATTGAAATTCTGAGGATGGATTGTCCTCAGCGGTTCCCTAACTTTTTAGGCGACGAAATTCTTAGTGCTTTTCATTTAGTTCAATGAACCTCAACCTTGTTAATGACTAAACGAGAAAAGGTTAACCGTCAGGAAGTTAAATGATAATCAAAAGCTATCATATTTACTTCTATATAGAAGATATTTCTGGAAAAAAATTTGATTTAGGCTTCAGAGGAACTCACTTTTCGAGCCGCTGTAGGATTTTGTTCTTTGTTTGGCTGGTGTCGTTTTTGGGGAGGTGCTCCGTAGATTCTTAGTGGGACGCGATGTACTTCTTGAGAAGATGTGCAGCCCTTGAAGTAAGAAGTGTGAAAAGCCATTAAAATCGATATTAAAGCTATCGTAATATTGATGTATTAACTTCAATTTAAATCTTTTATGATTATTTATACCATATACGGAGTACAATATTTTTCTATCAAATGCAAGAAATTCCGAAGGCAGAATTTGCAATAATTGCACTAGTATATGACACGTAGGTCAATAAAAGTCTATATTTCAGCACGTCTGGTAGTAAAAGATCGCTACAGCCAGGCACGTCATTTCGAATTTTTCCAAGGAGGGGGGGGGGGGGCAAAGGGTGTATACACAATGTAACTTTTCCAAAAAATGGCAAAAACCACGCCTAATTACATGTAAATAAATCGATTGCCAAACTTGGGGGGGGGGGGGGATTGAACCCCTCCCCTGAACCCCGAAATGACGGGCCTGGATGCAGCGTAGATAAAATTTCCGTTACCAAACCTAGCATATAATTTGAATTAAATGCACCATTTCTCTTCACAATCTGTAAGTTCTCAAAAGTAAACGGCTAACCTTAAAAGCCACCCTTGGCAATTTAAAAATGTTTCTTCTAAACGAACGAGCAACATTATACAATGTTGGTAAGACAAACATCACTCACAAAAAACATTCTTGTACGAATCAAAAACATTGGGAGCGAGTTGAAGCACGTAGGTCAATAAAACGTCTATTTTTCAACACGTCTGGAAGTAAAAGATCGCTCCTGTGTAGCACAAACCGAAGAAAACGCGAAGGCAATACTACGACAGGAGAAAGAGAAAAGTAAAAAAGAAATGATTTTCCTGTCGCAGAAACATATCATTGGTATTTCTTGTGAAGGATAAAAAGATTGGATGTGGCTGCGGGCAGAATTGAAGGGGTAAACAGAAACCGAAACCGGGCTGCAAGAAGCGAGTAAGGATAGGTCTTAGTTTATTCATCACCTCAAATCGTTTAAATTTATAATGGGCCATTCGACAGCCACGTTTGGGACCGTCAGACTTTATAATTTCGCCAACTTTTCGTTACATATCTTAATGTTTCAACTAAGCAGGAGTAAGTCCATGTTTTAATCTTCAAATGTGATTCAGATATTTTTTACAGTAATATTTGTATGCCATGATTTTATTATCGATATACATAAATGACTACTTTTTGTATGTATGTCCGGGGTAATCTTCCAAACTACTGGACCGATTTTAACCATTTTTTCACCGTAGATACACAGTAGCTACAGTAGCAGGGAGCAGGATAAGCTATAATTTATTTATAAAAAGCTTAGTTTAAAAAAGTTATTATTGAAAATAGTAAATTTCATGTAATTTCCCCATTAAATGATTAAATTTTCAACCCATTGCTGCAAAATTTGGTTGCCTCGCAACAACAATATTAATAGTAATCATGATGAACATTTTGAACCAAGGCTTCTCTGGAGTAAGTATGAAATTTATTGCTTCCTTAGGATTTTTATATTCATTTATGCCAATAATCGATACCGGGTTAAATAAAAAGAGAATTGATATTGGCAACAGTTAGAAAATAGAAAATGATTATTACACGGATACAATATTAAAACCTAAATAACGCATTTAAGTTTGATTTCACGTTCTTCTTCACACCCAGTTAATCTACCGCATGATCACAAAAAATAGCTTTAAGAAATACTAGCTGCCAGGGCAGCTAGATTAGCTTCCTGCAGCGTGTTGATGCATAACCTCCCCCCTCTCTAACTTTTACCTCATTCTGAAGTATATTATTTGATATAATTGAATGTTCATTCGATTTCAAGACGTACCACGCACGTGGCCCGGCGTTGCACAGGTATTTCGTGCCTTGAAAGTAGTGAGGAAAATTTCAAGAAACTACTCTGCGCCAAGGCGGCTCGCTAAGAGGCGCCTTTTCTTTTTTCCTGCATCAAAAAATCATTCGAATTATTGAGATGTTGCACGGGCACTTCGCGATTTCAAGATGGTGAGGAAAGTTTCAGTAAGTTTAGCTCGCTCAAAGGGAAGAAGCAGACATAGATACTCAGTTTTTAATATAAGTAGATAGCTTTTCAACAAATGAATGTTTCAAAGTATTACAAGTAGATAGCGATAAAAATACTATGTAAGTGGCCCGCTTATGAGTTTCATGTTTGATTTAGTTAAGCCTTTATTCAAAATTCTCATTATCATTGTTATTACTGTTTCATAGCAACAACGTTTTGCAACAATGGATTTCATATTTAATCATTTATTAGGCTTAATCGCTTTAAATTTGACTACTTATTAATTGATATCTTCGCTGATTAAAATCGCATAATTATATGAATTGAAACTAATGGAAGCCTGAAAAATTACCTATCTATCGGTACCTGGTTCGACTTTCAGTTCATTGGCGTTCAGGAGAAAGAAGCGTGACATAAAGAAAGATAGAAAGAAAGAAAGATACTCAGTTTTTAATATAAGTAGACTAGCTGCCAGGGCAGCTAGATCAGCTTCCTGCAGCATGTTGATGCATAACGTCCCACCTCTCTAACTTTTACCTCATTCTGAAGTTATATTATTTGATATAATTTAATGTTCATTCGATTTCAAGGCATACCACGCACGTGGCCCGGCGTTGCACGGGCACTTCGTGCCTTGAAAGTAGTGAGGAAAATTTCAAAAAACTACTCCCCGCCAAGGCGGCTCGCTAACAGGCGCTTCACGCCTTTACTTTTTCCTATATAAAAAAATCATTCGAATTATTGAGATGCTTCGCGCCTTCAAGATGGTGAGGAAAGTTTCAGTAAGTTCAGCTCGCTCAAAGTAAAGAAGCAGACATAGATACTCAGTTTTTAATATAAGTAGATGGCTTTTCAACAAATGAATGTTTCAAAATATTACAAGTAGCTAGCAATAAAAATATTGCGTACGTGACCCGCTCTTCATTCAAAATTCTCATTATCATTGTTATTACTGTTTCATAGCAACCACGTTTTGCAACAACGGATTTCATATTTAATCATTTATTAGGCTTAATCGCTTTCAATTTGACTACTTATTAATTGATATCTTCGTTAATTAAAATCGTACAATTATGTAGATTGAAACTAAAGAAGCCTGAAAAATTACCTATCTATCGGTACCTCGTTCGACTTTCAGTTCATTGGCGTTCAGGAGAAAGAAGCGTGACATAGAAAGAAAGATAGGTAGAAAGAAAGTTAGAAAGATACTCAGTTTTTAATATAAGTAGATGATTCTACTGGACTTAGTTAAAAGTCATATATTTATTTTCTTGGATTTGGCATGTTGCATTTAAACCCGTGCAACGCCGGGCACATCAGCTAGTTTGAAATAGATTTATTTGTATGCGTCACATGAGGGAACTCCAAAATCATTATTATGCAATATTGTGTATGAGTTACTCATGAAGGTTACTCATAATGGTAATAAACGATACAATTTGTAGATGTTGGAAACAGAGGGTTCCAAAGCTAAGGAAACATATCTTATTTATTGAGAAATAATACTTGAAACGTTTAAACCGTTAAAAAAAGTTTTGTACCGTTATCGTGCCATTCCACGAAAAAAATCACCATTTTGGCCAGCATGCAACAATTTATTGAATAGTAATAATTTTAAAAGGTAATGAACAAGTTATGCATTCATTTATTATTTCTTCAGAAATCAAATATTGTTCATTGCCTTTTTATTATTTTCATTTTTAAATGAAATATATGATTTGTTATTTTATTGCGGAACAAAATAGCAGTTTTCTGTGGAATCGCCCTAATTTGTTTCATGAACTATAATGATTTTACAGGAGACATTTGCACCAAGGGCAGCTAAAAAGGTTGTGATTGGCCTGTTAACTCATCCAATTGAATACTGTTAATATTTTATATAAATTTCGAGCAACACATATTTATTAAAATAGTGTGGGTTAGAGGACGATACTAAACTTTTTCTAAAAAAAAGTATATCTTTAGGATGTAACTTAAAATTTTCAAAAGTATGCATTCGACTTCTGTCATTTGTTAAAAATTTTATTAAAAATTAAATGGGGTAAGATGACAAATGAAGGTGTGTAAGATAACAAATAACAGAGATTAAACTTTAAAATACTGATTTTTGTAAAGGACCTTACAGCACATTGTGATCAGTATTCCAATTGATAATATGTTTTAAATTTTTTATTGAATCATTTACTTTAGGGCAATTCCATCGTTACAGACGTAACAATCGCAGACTTTGAGCACAAATAATTCTGGTTTGGGCTGATGAAAGTCTTCATTTTTTTTCCTGTAGTGTAACTTGATGATGTTTATGCTACATTAAATTTGCGTGCAGATTGATTTATTACAAAAAAATACAGAAATTAAAAACTGCCTATTACAGACGTAATTCACAAAACAGCAAAAACTCGACTGTGTCATACAACTTACAATATTCCTCTGAATTATACGGAAATTTTGAACTTTTCTTTTTAACCGACTTCGAAAAAGGAGGAGGTTCTCAATTCAAAGCGTATACTTTTTTTTTGTTTGTTTATTCGCACCAAGGCTACACTAGATAGCGTTTTATACAGGCTTCTTCATTACTCAAAACATCAATGGTAAAGATTTGCCCGCTAGAGAGCGCTGAACAACGACCTCCCAAATGTTTGTTTACATTTATTAGCATGTTGTTTCCGCTGTAAAAAGTGACGTTTATCCTATCTTTTAGGGTTAAAAAATATTGATGTAGTTAACTGAAGTGGAGTACAGAGTGAATTGATGCCGAAGGCCCTCTTAGTACTGCTTTTTAGGGGAAATAAATTCCCTTTTCAGGTAAAGTTGGTCGCAACTCATGATTCAGTCATACGACATTCATTCATTGTTTACTTTCTTCGAATTAGCAACATATAGCAATGGCGTTCAATTTTGACATCTCTGCATTAATAAAATATACGCTTTTCTTCGCAGCCGATAAATAAAAATGTAGCAATGAAATAATATTGTTCTATTTACTATTTTGTTTCATTACTGTTGCTCACACGATCTTAATTGCTACGCAAAAGCTCAGATGTTCATTTTGATAGCGTTGACCCATCAGAGCGATAAATGGCGAATCTATTCGTAGAGACATTTCATTTTGATGCCCCAGAATGAAATGTACACTAATGAAGCGATGGTGTTCAACGGAAAGACGATTGACAACAAAACATATTAATTTCTTTAGTAAAAACGAAATGAGCATATATAATCGTTTGGTACTAAAGAGCAATACAAGTACGAAAAAAATAAACAAAACTACAATATTACGACGACCAACTGTAAAATTTTGTTTTCATTTACACAACATTAAAAGGTAATGTTCTTTTTATGTTAAATTTCACACATTGATAATATTTCGATAATTGGGAATCTGCTGTGGTTGCCAAATTTTTGGCGATAATTACTTTATTTTGTTGCTCTTTAGTTTATGTTTGCGAAGGAAGTATATTTCCCTCGCTCATAAATTGGACACAAAAATTTAACGCCAATAGTGAAAGATAACCAGACTTCCAATCACCGAAATCTTCCCTTTTTTGTTTCTAATTTCACACATAAGTTTAATACTTGAAAGTAAAATAATGGGCCAACTGAAAAAAAGCTGCGAAATAATGTGAGAATTCTTATTAAAAAACTCGCCAAATCAACTTCAAAAGCTCCATTAGCATGTAACATAACAAGTTTAATAAATATATCGAGCCATTATTATCATTGAAATTTAAATTAAAATGCAAAATAAGAGAAAAGAAGACGATGCAAGCTTAAAATTTTAATCTTCGCTTAGGTGGTAAGAAAATACATCGCCAAGTTAAAAAACGTACCTATAACTGAAACGTACATACTACCAAAGATCTCGGTTATTGAAATATTCTCAAAAGCTTTACGGAGAACTTCCATTAAAATGTAAAAAAATCGCCAAATAAATTAATTTGACCATCTAAACTCATCAAAAGTTTTGATGGAACTATCGTTCCAAAATCGCCATTTATCGCTCTGCGGTGCCAGTGTCGTTTCATAGTTAATTAATAATTAGAATCAATTAAAATGAAAAATAATTCACTAACTAATTAAAATAAGCCGTTAAAATGCAGAATAAACCAACAAATCGAACGAGCTATTAAATAACGTTAAAATACACTAAAATAGAATTGAATGCCAAATTGTAAAATGGTCGCCAACAAATTAACTTTTAATTTTGTCTTTTATTATTTGATTTGTAAAAATGTTATTTACCATAAAATTCGATAGATGTCGCTGGAAAAGGACGTCCGTTTTTATCCCAAGGATTTTGATCAAATGAAGAAGCCTGTATAAAACGCTATCAAGTGTAGCCTTGGTTCGCACATAACATCTGATCTACTGAACCGATTTGGACATTTTTTTTTTAATCGATAGGAGATGGTGTAACTTAGGTACCATGTACTCATATGACGATATTTGTTCACCAGAAAAAAAGTTATGATCGAAAAACTAACATTTCATGTCATTTAAAACAATATCTGCTATTGTAAATCCTTACTTCAACGAGCGACCCGATAGTCAAGTGGCTATGCGCGTCAGGTTGAAGTTCCTGTTGGAATGAGATCGAGTCCAGGTCTGCAAGGATTTTTTCGAATAGTTGCATGTTTTTTTTTTTTTAATGATTTTAATGATTGTAATGTCCTTATGCAGCTACATCCTACCATGGGAATGTGCCCCATATTTTTTTATGGTACAAAATGACAGTTTTAGTCGGATCTTTGTTAAAATTGGGGTCCTTCGATGCGGTAGAATTTTCTTATGGACGTTTGCGCCATTTTTGGGGGCTTTGAATCGATTGTGGCAATAAATGGTTTTTGATTTGCGGCAGCTATATTATTTTTCAAAAATTATATACACAATCAATTATATTATGTTAATTTTTGTACCTTTATATAATTCTGTATTTTATACCTTGCATTTACGTCAAATTCAAGGTAAAATTAAAAGTCAAAAATTCTGAAGATGATAAATATATGTTAAAAATTAAAGTAACTATTTTTTGTGATTTTCATATTGGTTGTGACTAAAAAACATCATTACAAACAAATAAAATGTATCAAACACCATGAGTGTTGAGTTATTGGGAAAAATATGCTGTGTAATGTTTTTTTTGCACTGCGAGGGGGGGGTGTATGAACGATCATTAAAGTGACACACATTTTTAAAAAATAAGATTTTGATTTGTGGTGTTTGAAAAAAGCTAAAGAGTCCACTTTAGTTGAAAATTATTTTCCATGAAAAGCAAAAACTTGCACCAATTTTCCAAGTCTTACTCTAACTCCTTCTCCCACAATTTAAATTACTTACGTTTACTTTCAATTTTTAACCGACTTCAAAAAAGGAGGAGGTTTTTAATTCAAAGCGTATGTTTTTTTGTCTGTATGTTCGCACATAACATCTGATCTACTGAACCGATTTGGACGATTTTTTTTAAATCGATGGGAGATGGTTAACTCAGGTACCATGTATTCATATGACGATATTTGTTCACTAGAAAAAAAGTTATGATCGAAAAACTAAAATTTCATATTATTTAAAAACAATATGTGCTATCGTAAATCCTTACTTCAATGAGCGATCCGATGGTCAAGTGGTTAAAAACGTCGGTTTGAAGTTCCTGATGGAATGAGATCGAGTCCAGGTCTGCAAGTTTTTTGAAGAGCTGCATGGTTTTTTAACTATATTTTGATTATTTTAAGTGCATTTACACTAAAAAGAATGAAATAAAATATTTTTGGAAAAAAAAATAGAACCGACTTCAGTTGGAAATTGCTCTAAAAAGTAAAAAATAATTTTTTTCTTTGAACACCATCGAAACTACTTTTAAACATAAGTTTTGAAGTGGGCGCAAAAACGATAGGTCAAATGATATTTAACCATATTTTGCCAACATTTTTTCAAAGAAGCCATTAAAAATTAAAAGCAGAATATTTGTACCATTACACAATTGTGTGGAGTTGCGTATGATTCTATACATTGTTTTTGCGCCGACTTCAAAACTTATGTTTAAAAGTAGTTTCGATGGTGTTCAAAGAAAAAAATTATTTTTTACTTTTTAGAGCAATTTCCAACTGAAGTCGGTTCTATTTTTTTTTCCAAAAATATTTTATTTAATACGTGTTCTAGAGACTTCAAGCTTTCTAAAACCATAAAGATTGTGTGGATTTTGACTGCCGAATTTGTGAAAAAAATTCATAAACTTGTTACGGACGAAACAAAGTGGTGTTACAGACGTAACATCTCTGATTTGAAAATAGAAAACAGTATTTTAAAGCAGGAATGAACGAAGATTTTTGTGCTAAAACAATACAGTAGCATTAATTAACACATTATTTGAATATTTTAAGTTATACTGTTTTAGAAAATTTGGGTAAGTCTGGGGGAGTTGAGAGCATATGCCGATATGTCAATATGTAACAATAAATTAATGCATCTTAAGACAATTATTTCCAAGAAAGATTGACACAAGAAAAGTTTAGAAGGGCCTTCACACAAATTTATTTATTTGTATTCTTAAAATTAATGCATAATGGGGATGCTACATAAAACAATCGGGAAAAGTAAATTCCTCCCTGGAATCAGTGATTGATCTTAGGAGAACTTAAAAATTTGAAAATGTTGGATGATATAGCAGAATACTAGTACCAAACTAAAATTTAACCTTCTTGGTGACAGTTGATCAATTTTGATAATTTTTTTTTGAATGAAAAAACGTGTCCTTTTTCGTCCGACGTTTTCGAAATTCGAACGGCATTTTCGCAAATAAATTTCAATTACATGCCGACATAATTAAAAATTTCAAAATCAGAATACCAGAAACTTTAGTACTCGTACCATATTATGCTATACACATGTATTGCTCATCCTGTGCTTTTTACCTATTTAATTGGAAATTTACTTTTGCTACGGACGTAACATAGAGCCATTTGTCATGTCCGAAATGTTACGTCTGTAACAGCATTAATTTAAAAACTAAATCAGTTGCAATATTTTTAACTATGGTGGGCAATTACTCTAAGAATTTGCCAAAAGGGCCATTAAGGGTTTGCTTTAATTTTGATTTTTAGGACGTAATGACAACGTTTGCTTCTTTTTTGTTACAGACGTAACATCAAACTTCTTTTTTTCAAACTTCAATTACACCATTTAGATCAATTCAAAAGAAATTAATGAATGCATATTATTATAGTACCGTCTTAGTAGTTAAAATTGTGCTACAAGTAGTTATTTTTGTTTTTATTTTTCGATGAGAAATATGCATTTGAAAATGTGTTCTTTTTTTTTTTTTTTTTTGATTTTTACAAGTTTGTGAATATCGTACTTCCAACTAAGAAAACAAGTATTATTCTAACTCTCACCAAAAAACCAATGCAGGATTCTTAAAATATATATCTTAAGCTTTAAAATGATGTATAACATAGCAAAATAACTTCAATATGAATTTTTGACGAATTGGTT